>BGPR01002005.1:92476-157589 GCA_013235015.1 Araneus ventricosus
CATTTCTTTTATTTGTATTTCATTCAAATTCTTGGTTTGTCATAATGTTCGGGGTAAAGGACAGTGTTTTTTAGCTATATGCCAACACTGTTCGCAGAAAACATTATGATTTCACTAATTTTAACGGTTCGTATAGATTTTACTTACCCTGATGAGCATCTATACGCTTTTACCGATTTACTACAGTCTCTCCATTTTATTTTAATATTATTTGACTTTCATGATATTGATATATATATATATATATATATATATATATATATATATATATATGCATATATACATACACACACATATGCTATTTTATTTTATTTTGTTGTTTTTCTATTATGTTTTGCTTCTTCTATATATATGTATCAAGACATGAATGATTTAATTTGGTATTAAACACATAAGAAAACCGGGACTATTCTCTCCTTCTATACATTTACATGAACGAGCACTTTATAATATGCATATTCAGCACTATATTTCGAAAATATGGTAAAGACGTTTGCCATTTTCGCACGAGTATAGAGAGCCGAATGAGAATAGAAAAAAAAAAATAACGAGAAACTGACTGATTGTATACAAATCTAAAATTGTGGTGTCAACACAGCATTCTGCTAATATGTCTCGTCACATACCCGTTCTTAGAGCGTATATCGCTCCTGATCAGTTTGGGATGGATGTGGGATTGGGAAGGCATTGGGTGGTCCTTTCTTAATATCTATGAGAGAAAATAGGGATCTTGTTTCCTTTTTCAATTATCGTTTCCACAAACACAAGAACAGACAGATCAGAAATTCTTTTTCTCCATCTCACTATCCTGAGAAACTGTCTTCAATCAATAACTCTCAATCTCTTTATTACGTTGGAATATCTGCAAATAATTAACTGCAGCAACAATTAAATGCAAGACTCTGGAATAAAAATAATCTAATAAGAGAAGTTATATCTCTGCTTATATTATCTCTGTTTTTGCTTATATTAATTTGTTTATATTAATCTCTTTCTTTCAAAAAAAATTGCGTTGGAGATAAAAAGTTTCTCTTTTTAAAACTTATTTCTCCTTTTTCTAAATGTTTAAATTTTAAGGCATTTATGAAAATATGTTTTAATTCAACTGCATGTTGCAAAGAAAAGGCTTATATTGTACAGAAATACACAAAATGCAGAATCACTTTTGTTTGTATACTGTTTGTTGTGTTTTTATGAGTACAGAATGACTTCATTCTCTTTAACCAGAGGGAGTGGTTTTCCCAAAACTTTCTAGTATCTGCCCTAACACGGGTGGTGAAAAATAAATGAAGCGCCAATGGCATGCGAACACAGGTGGGGAGCAACTCGAAAACCAGTCGCGCCTTTTTTTCACGTCGTAGAATGCCGAGCAAACCGAATATGCAATTTGAAAGCTTTTTTTTCTACCGATTTAAACAAAAATCTAACATGGATCTACAATTAATGTTAGCAGATCTCATACTAATTTTTATTTATCTACGTCATAGCGTTTAGGAGTTATTATGCTCACAATCATGCTATTATACAGACCGACAGACAGTCAAAGAATTGACGGATTTGGTCGAAAATTTGATACGGACCTACATTTCTGATGATAAAAATGTGTACCAAATTTTATCCATCTAGCTGTTTAAGTTTTTGGGTTATCGTGTTCATATGAACACGGACAAGCAGACACACTTTCCGTGGACGGAATTTCACCAAAATTGGATAGAAACCCACACATGGGTAAAAATCACATACCAAATTTCACTCCTCTAGCTTTAACCGGTTTTGAATTGTTCTCAGGCACACATATATACACTCAGTCGCAAAAATGATTTGAAATGAGATTTAAATGTGTAGAATTGTTTTTAAAGCATACGGATTCTGGAAAAAGCAGCAGCAAAATTTTTGTTGATGTAGCATTGCAAAAGATTTTTTTTCCTTTGATAAATTACACCATTCATGGATGGCAATGAAAGATCTTATAGTTATCAGTTGCAATCTTACATACAAAGTATTAACTCACAAATGTATAAAAAGAAAAAAAAGAAACCAATATACAAATTATATGTAAATACAAAAACAGCACAAACTGGTTAAATGCGTTTTTTTCTTTGGTTATCGGGTTCCCGTACATACAATTAGACAGACCGATTACGGTAACCCCATGGACGGATTTGGTCCATTTGATATGAATCTAAAATTCTGAAGCATAAACCACATAATAAATTTCATTCTTCAATCTTGTTTCCTTTTTGACTTATCGTTTTCACATACAAAAGAAAGACAGATCAGAAATTCTTTTTCTCCATCCCACTATCCTGAAAAACTGTCTTCAATCAATACCGTTCAATCTCTTTATTATATTGGAATATCTTCAAATAATTAACTGCAGCAACATAAGAATACATGACTCTGGAATAAAAATAATCTAATAATAGGAAATAGTTATAACTGTTCTTATATTATCTCTGTTTTTGTTTATATTAATTTTCTTGGGAAGGCGAAAAAATTGTGTTGGAGATAAAATGTTTCTCCTTTTAAAAGTAATTTCTTCTTTTTCTAATTGTTTAAATCTTAAGGCATTTATGAAAATATGCTTTAATTCAACTGCGTGTTGCAAAGAAAAGGCTTATATTGTAAACAAACATTTGGCATGGATCTACAATAATGCTAGCAGACCTCATACCTATTTTTATTTTTCTAAGTTATAGCGTTTAGGATTTATTATGTTCACAAGTATGCGATTATTCAGACCGACAGACAGTCAACGCGTGTACTTATTCGGTTGAAAATTTGATTCGGACCTACATTCTTGATGATAAAACTGTATGCCAAATTTTATCCATCTAGATATTTAAGTTTCTGGGTTATTGTGTTGATATGAACACGGACAAACAGACACACCTCCTGTGGATGGAATTTGAACAAAATTTGATAGAAACTTATAAATTATGTGTAAAGATCACATACCAAATTTCATAACTCTAGCTCTAACCGTTTTTGAATTATAGTGTTCTCAAACAGACAAACATAACTCCAAAATTGTGTTTTCCGGACTCAAGGAGGTCTAAAACGTGAAGATTCATCAAAATCTGGAGTTCAAATTTTTTGACGATTACAATACTTTCTCTTTGTGTACTTCGTATACGAGAAAGTAAAAATGTAGTGTTACTCACTAAACTAAAGTGATATTAACGTTTTGTATCAATATAAATTGATTTATTGAGCTGAGAGTCCAAGTTCTGAAGCGTCTAGACATGAACATTTGGAAGGAAGATTTTATTTGAACTGGAGAAACATGAATCTACGTCTATCTAGTATCTAAACAACCATCTACCTAGCCTCAAAATCTTTATTCCTTTAGTGTAGATTGCGTTCTTCACACATTATTTGAAAATTTTAACAGATTATATATGAAACATCGTTTATTGAAAGTAATTTTATGTTTATTGTAATTATTTGTCAGATTTAAAAATTACATATTAAGATGTTTTTCAAATTAAAAAAATGGCTTTAATAAATGAAGAATGGATTGAGGTCACGTTTTTGTCTTTTCTGAAAAGAAATATTCGTATTTTGTTCTTCGAAAACCCTGTAAAGGCTATAGATATGAGTATATCTAAACACAGAATAAATACACTTGTGAAAATTAAATTTAAAATATGCAATAGTTTGGCAATTTAGTGAAAACTAGAAGGAGTGCTCTCCTCTTGACTTTCTTGTATATTTTCTCAATAATGCGCGGTTTGCGTTTCGTGGTTTGATAGGGTAAAATCCAAGGAAGTATTTTAACTCTTTTATCCAGAGGCGACCTTTTTCTCCTAACCTCTTTAACGCCGGTACTTTTTGGGAGGATGCGACATGAATTGGGATCTCTCAAACTGGTGGTCATTTAATACACCACACCCTTTTCTATAACCTTTCCTTAAGGCTTACTGAAATGGGCTGTGATGGGCAAGGATAATTGGACCCTCTACCGAGTTTAACTCCGAAGCGATCTCAGAACCTCACTTTCCTCAAAATAAGTCAACCGCCTCAGACCGGTTTTCGTCCATGTTATGACGAAATTTCTAGACCGCCTCGCTCGATATGAAAGGGTTAAGCTGGGCATTCACGGCTAGGCAGCTCCACGCAAATTCGGTCACACCGCTCCAAAACCCATCGTCAGTGCGAAAATCCGCTGAGAATTGACGTGGTGCGGGCAGAAGTCTGTGTCGATTCGTTATCCATTTGGAGGATTGGTTCAGAATAGGACTGAATAGACCGTGGGGAGAAGGAGCGAGGCTCTCTCACAAAAGCGAAAACCACAAAATGTAGACTCGGGGGGAGGTGGGGTGAGACTCGCTGGTGAAAGCGGTGTTGGTTGCCCAGTTTTCAAAGCGGAAGGAGGAGTAGCCGTAGTAGTTCTAGGGGATTAGCATGACCGGTAGTGTCGTCTGTATGGAGCTTCAGTGAATGACCTACCTAAATAAATGGGCTAAAAACTGGAATTGTGGAGTCCTATCACGACATTCGCGTGGAGCGGTCTGACCTAGGATGTCCGGGTTTAAACATCTTCCTTTCGATCGATTGAGTCCGAAATTTGATACACATCCAAAATTTTGGTGACTACATCACGCACCAAATGTCATGAAGTATTTGTGTTTTTAAGTTATCGCGTTTACATCGACAAATAGACAGATATTAATTTAACAGATTTATACCAAAATTGAATACAGATCTGCTATTCTGATTATATAATCATGTGATAAATTTTGTATATTTATTTCTTTATGCTGTTGAGGTATCGAGTTCTGGTATGCACACGGACGTTCATATATGTAGACTTTTCACAGATGTGATTCGTACAAAATTTGATTGAAATATACAATTTTGGAGCAAATGTCTCACATCAAATCGTATCCATCTAACTCGTAGTACTTTTGAGTTAACATGTTCACAAACAGACAAACATAATGCCAAAAATGTATTTTCGGTGTCGAATTTTTTTAACGATTACCATTATCTCTCTCTCTACACTTTATACACGAGAATTAACAAGAATTACAAAGATGCATCCAAGTATAAAAAGAATTGAATGCCGTCTAATATTTCTTAGAGGGGGATCTATAATTATAAGCGAAAGTTTAATTGAAAGGAAATTCGAACTTCTAGGCCGAAAACTCGTAGCATGACAATGATTAGGATTTATTCGCCTGTAATTATATTACTTTTAAAAAGTTTCTCCTAATTATATCGCATCAATAACTGTAATCGAAAATGTATTTCATGTCGCAACTCGCATGTGTATAAATACAGAAGTAATTAGCAGAATGAAAAGAAATTGTTGTTAAATATACTTACCTCTGATTTTTTTTAATTTATTAAAATTACAGAATAAAATGTACGAAAATAAAATTGGTATAGATGAAAAATTATTTTTTTAAAGTAGTGCAAAAATGCTTTTTGTGTAATAATGTGTTCCGAAGTTAATAAGGTATATCATCTGACCATTGTTTCAAAATTACGGGGCAGTCCCAAAATAGCCATAATGTTGAATCGATGTAGGTGCTCAGATATTAAATTCTGTCTGAGATGTCTTGTTCATCTGACCACGCTTCCAAATTGCGACTCCAGACACAAAATTGCCCTAGTGTTTTTTTCTAAACGACACTAGACAATTTAGTTAATATAATTAAGATAAACTAAAATCAAGATAGGAAGATCACGGGTTTGGAACCCATTTTGAAAGAAGATCCACCATACCCTGGAAGAAGGGTCTGAAGCACTATGGTTCTGTTGTCGTGGATTAAGCGCTCTTCTGGACGCAGAAAACTGAACATTGCTGTACTATTCATGTGCTTTCCTGGAAATTTGACAACAGTTCAAATTTACAACGCTGGACTGTTTTCCACTATTCCACCGGGACGTTAATTTATCAATTAAAATAGTACACTGTGGTCTTCGAGGAAACTAAGAATGGATTTCTCTATTAAACATCCACTATTTGGGAACACAATTCTGAGAAAGGAGTAAATATGTATTTGTATAAGAGAAAAATAATGCTAAAGGAATCGAATAATCTCTGGATAAGAATTCTTAATTTTGAATGTACTGTTCGAAGATTTAGAAAGGAATATAATTTCGAACTTTACGTAATCAGGAATTACTGAAAATAAAAGAAGCATATTTTTCGCCTTAGTATCTCGAGTGTACATATTTCTTAGTTTCCTTTGCTTTGGAATGTTATTTAAATCTGAATGAACACTATTTTGTGACTTTCCAGGGAGCATTCAATTCTATTTAGTTTATTCTGTTTAGTTTCACAATAGCACTCGCAAGCATCAACTATGGCATTCAAGAAGCCAGGTTTTCAGAAACAGAGTTAAACTAATTTCCTAACTTCTGAAGTTAATGGAGGAATTCATTGCATACGAAATTAGGAATAATATTTTGAAGTACGAATTTATAATAAGTTTTTAAAAAGAAATGTCTGTGTGTATAATTAAAGGAATATAAATTTTGACTTGTATAGGTTTATGAAGGGAACATGGGACATTTTTCTTCTGAGATATGCCGACATTTGCAATCTATAGCATGAATTTGATTGCAAATAAATTCTAATGAACTACTTTAATGGAGTACACGTATCTCATTACAAGTAACAAATTTAGTAAGGTTTAATTGTATTTCTTTTCTTTAATTATCAAATTGAAATTCTATTTGCATTTATCTCGATGTTTACCTTTGTAGCAAAGTGCATTAATTATTGATTAAAAGAACATGACTATTTTAAAATACTGAATTTTGAATTCATCTTCTTGAAAACAAAAATACGCTTTTAGAAATTTGTGAAGCAGCTAATTTCACAATTAAAATCTTCCATAAGTTAAACCTGAAATGCATATGATTGGATTTATTTATTTCGGAAGAGAATCTCACAATTTTGTTTATTCATTAAAAAACTGTCAACGTTTTACATAAAGCAGAAACAAAATGTAACTTAAAATTTAATAAAAGTTTAAACTCTTGTTAGTTAATATCTACTACTTAATCTCAGTTGCTGGAAAAAAATATATTATTTGTAGTAAATCCCTTTATTTTAACTTCCTTTATAATTGTTTCTAGAATAGAGGGCAAAAATTTTGTTTCCGCCATCTGTATTTTCCAAATTTTTATTAAATAGTATTGCTCCTGCATTTTGATGCATTAAATAGCAAGATCTCTCATTATTTTTTAAATGCATTCAAAGATATGTGGAGGAATCAATGCATTCGTCTCTCCAAAAATAAAAACACATTTTTAATTGCTAAAAGGAATTTGTTTCTTTACTTAATGTGAAGAAAGGTGCTTTTTTGTCAATTTTTAAGTTAGTGTAGTTTTAATAAGTTCTAAAATTCTGAGTTAATGATTGAAATTTTAAATAATTTATTTGAAAATTTGTCGTTAAAATCCTGTAATTCTTAAATTTCTCAAATGTAGTTAGGAAGATTAGAAGATATTTTTTGATCTATTCAATTAAGATGTTTTCTTTTTTCAACTACGTTAAAATTTCGAAAACATATTGGTAAAAAATGATTTGCTTATTCGACTCACTGCCTTAAAAATTTGAACAATTAGTTGAAATGGGTTTAAAATGTACATCGTATTTAAGAGGTCAATTTTATGTACTAATTATCAAAATATGTGTATAAATCTGCATGTTGGATAAAAAAAATTAAGAGCATTCATAGTTGCTTTTTGTATTCCTGGCAACAAACTTTTGGCATTTTTCTGGAATTGCGGTAAGCATGAACAATGCAGTATTTTGCAAGACGAGTCATTTTTATAGCTAAATATAAAAGCTGAAACGAACCTGATTTTGCATTTCAGATTATTATGAACCCTTAAATTAAACAAGATAATTTTTCGATCTCAATTTCAACAACTATTCAAATACATAAAATAGAGAAAAGATATACTATATACAAGGTAAAACTATGCAATACCTTGAGAAAAGTATTCTTTCAAGAAATCCAGTTTTCGTGCGGAATTCAGTTACACGTTTAAAAACTATTGTCGTATTTGCGAATTATGAATTATGTGACTATTCTTTATGAAAATACGCGTAAGAAATTTAGGATTTTAATCTTTATGTCTTACGTTACATATTGTTTAGAGCAGCCATATTACTTCTTGATACCTTTATCAGGAGTAGCTAATACAAATTACCGACCACATCTGAATGGTAAATTTTATCATTTAGAAACAGAGCAAAGGAATATAGATTAAAATTCATACGATTTTTAAAAAGAAATACTTTGCGGTTTCATTATTCATACTGAACATGAGTATAATGCCTACGCCACTTTTAGATTTGCTAAGTTGTATTATGTGTTGATATACACATTTTGAAATATGCAGGAATTTATTATTTATCTTTATAGCGTAATTTTCTAAAGGCTAGTTATTAGTCATTACAAAGATTCGTTGTCAGAAATTGCTTGCACTTATGTAAGATTAAATATCATAAAATATTTCTAATATATTGTTTATTAAGCTACGAATGTTTCCTTATCTAACATTAAAAATTAAGCATTAGAAAATTGAGAGGAAAAATAGGATTTTCAAGCTACAAAGTATTTCAGAATTATTGTACATATTCATCTTATTTTCTTGCATGCTTTACATAAAAACAAAAGAATTTCAAAAGGAATTAGAGATCATTCAATTATCTTCATAATAATTATTGAATGACTATATAAAATACCAAATATAATGATTGTTTTTTGGAGCAAAATTTAATGCAACGAATGCACTCTACAGTTTTAGTCTAGAATTTGGTTTCATCATAGATTGTTTGCTTTCTGTTCAATATTGGTCGCTGAACTCTACCTTCCTTTTTCTGTAGTGGAAGACCTTTACTGGATAGATTCATTTGCAGAGTTAATCCATGTTTCAATGGCTGCTTACAAATGATGATAGACAAAGCCTTAAATTTGAGCACAAAACATAGGTTACATTTATGCGAAAATCAAAATCATTCAAAGAAAGCAAAAAACTGAGATAAATACTCTGAGAGAATCGAATTAGACAAACAAGGAATCCATTCTATTCCATTTTATCAAGGGCTAAGGACTATATTCGAAATGGATTCAAAATATTTGGGAATTTTTTCTGTAAGAAGCTTGCATTACGCCAAATATAGCAGCTCTTACATTTATGCGGGATACAGCAGTCAGTCCCACTAGATGTAACGGTTGTGATCACGTCACGTGACCTAGCTCTCTTCCGCTCTCTGCAGACGTTGTTACAGATGTGATGAACGTGCATGACGCTCGATGTGTTGACTTAACTTTTTAATGTTTTGTAATGGACAACACCAGCCCTCCTAACTACTTATTTTACTTTTCTTTAATGTTCGCCTATGTCCCCAATTAAATGTTTAAATATTACATCGTTGTCTTCAACTGCCTTCAGGAATACTCACTCCAACCCGCATTTCTTACATGATTTCTTGTCAAATTTAGATGAAAACGGAAGATGTCGAAAAATACTGTATTCCTCCATAATCTGCCATTTATGCAGTTTCAGACGAAATGTCTATGAATTGACCTGACTTCAGGTATATGAAATAGAATGCCAATTTTATTAGTTATTAATTTGGCATATACCTATAATAGCGCATATCCAGCAACTAATTGTGAGAAATACACAATTAATCTTTCTGATCCTGCAACTGTGTCTTCTTCAAATTTCGGTTATATATTCATTTACTTATACTGTGCTTATCTTTGGTGAGTTTATTTGACCATCCATTGTGTTGTTGTAATGTTGCTTTTGTGAATAAATTTTATGTTTATATATTTCAAATTGAACTTGCAAGACCATGCAGTATCATTCCAAGTAAAAAATTTGCGGAAACTTTAACATGAATGTATGATACAATGGTTGCTCAATTTCAATTATGAATTACCGTACATAAATGTCAGCGGTCTCAAATTACATATTGATGTATAACATGCGATTACCAGTTTTATTTTTAATAACTGGGGTTGTATTTAATTTCACTATTAAATTCACAGAAAATTCTGATAGCATCATTAGTTTCATTGATATAGTTTAAAACGAGAAAATAGTTCAGGGAAAATTTATGAGCTTGTTTTGTCTTCTGAAGGAAAATGTTCGTGTGAAGATCGGCTTACATTCTGATACTAATAAAAAACACGATTGTAAAGAAGAAAAAATGATGATGAATGATGTTTGATAATCCTTAAAGAATAAGAATCCATTTATTTCTCGAAACTTTTGCATCCAGTTCTTTTTGTTGTGTGAAAAAGAGAAAAAAATATTTGAAGACAAAAGTTGTAAAATCAATCGACTTCCAAGTCTTAAAAGGATATTATTCCATCTTTATAAAACAAGATAGTGTTTATTTGAGTTTATCGTGATTTCCTTTTTTATGAGCAGTTCTCTTATGATTCTTAATTCTGAATCTTTTCTGAACCATTTTGTTATACTTCTTAATTGGTCATTTATATGCCTGTGAACTCCAGCACTATTAGTTATACTTAATTCAAAATTTCTGTTTCTATATAATTATGAAGATTAATAGGATTAACTGGAATTGTAAACATGGAAAGAGTTGCCGTAAAATGATTTATGGCAAATTTATCTCTATTCTGCATTAAACTTTCATTAATTGATCGTTATTTTTAAATGTGTTCCATAATAAGGCGTTTTCACTTAATTACAAAAATTACTAAAAATTGGTGACATTAACATAGAAAATGTTACTGAGATGTTACTGTTTTTATTAAATATATCTTCTTTCTCCATCCAAATTTCATTAATTTGTCATTTGTATGTTAGTTTCGGTACAATTATTTGTAATTGCTCTAAATAATGGCGTTTATATGTAATTACCTGATTACTGGAATAATATGACTAGATACAGATTTCTATAAACTTGAGGTGATCGAACGTGAAGGCTGACCTTTATTAATTTATGTTAAATTTATCTCCATTCTACATTAACTTTATAATAATAGTTAAAAAGAATTATAAATCATTTCTGTTAGGATAAAGAAAATTAAACTATTTATCTTGATTTGTTATAATTGTTTTAAATTTGATTTGAAAACAATACAAATGTATTAAAATTTTACTAGAAAGAGTAGGAATAGGAAACACCTACCGGTTTTTTGGTTCTGTTAACTGGTTTTATTCGGTTATTTTTTATCCCGGTTTTAACCTTTCTATTTTTAAAAAAATCCGATAACCGGGTAAAAAAACCGGGTCGAAAGATAGGCTCGATTTTTGGTTTGACTAGACTAAAAATTATCAAATTACAAAACCTTGAATTTCATCATCTTAGGTCAATCACCGACAACCGCTTCCTCGGGGCGTCTGTTGGTTGGCGGATTACTGAAAGAGTCTTTATGAACAGATAAATATTAGCCAATGGATAGATTTCTGCAAAAACAATATTAATAACAAATTTTGTCTGCAAATGACGTCTGTTTTTTGTAGAAAAAAATATTTATCTCTAGTCGGAAATTCTGTGACTTCCGAAGATTAGTATCTACTTGGAACGATGTTGTTTCCGATGAGAGGTGTCGGTATCATAAGTCTATGGCGTCGACTCACGGATCAACACATTGCTGTAAGAGTTTTTATGAGCAGATTAGATGGTAAATATTGGCCAGTGAATTAATTTCTTGTGAAAACAATGCTAATAAAAAATTTTGCCTACAATACTTACTTATTTATTATTATTACATATTGTATTAATCACTTATTTACAATCATTTCTTATTACATTAAGTACTCATTGTATTAATACTTGCTTATTTTATATTATCATTAATAAAAAAATTTGTCTACAAACATTGTTTCTTTAATAAAAACTCCGAAAACCGGTTATTTCAAAAACCGGTTATTTTGAGCGTTTATAACCGTCAGGTTAAAACCAGAGGTGAAAAAAAACCGGTAAACCAAAAACCGATTATTTTTTGCAATATAACGCTTTTTTGCGAGTTCAAGTCGTTATATAACGAAGCTTTAAACAGAATATTGTTAATAAATTTATTGCTTGCTACAACTCGACTGATATTATGAGATTGTAAATATCTCTCACCACTTTTATTTAAAAAATAGTCTGTAGTCTGACAATAATGGAAGAAATATGAAAAAAAAAAAAAACTCAAGCAGGAAAAATTAGTTATACAAACTCATCATGAAATACTGGAATGACGAATTTGTATAGCTGTATTTAAAAGTAGCAATACTTCCATTCAAATAACCGGTTACGATATCAGCATTTATTTTCTGCGTAGTGTATCTTTTAATCAGACAAATGAGTCACTGGGTTTCGTCTTTCGATTTACTACAAACATCCAAGAACGACTTTTTGCTCTTTCCAACAAAATAAAGTACAATAACACAAAGCGAAGAAAAACGGCCTCTATTGATAAAACTTTACTATTCTCCAAATGAATAGCTTTTTTTCGAGCCGGGGTTGGGAGATTTCTGGAAAAGATGGAAAACGGCGTGCACATCAATTTCTCTCCAGCTCCACCAAGACTAACTGCGATTTATTTTAGTGATGAAGCACATAACCCTGGGGAAATTCTGGAAAAGTATTCTTTTTATTAGAGAAGTCAGCTATGTGCCGGAGATATTCCCCGAGCCCGAAGTCGTAACTCCGGCGCACATACACAAGACAAACATTTGTCGCCAGTTTCCATCTTTCGGTGTATTCTTATTTTATGAGTATAGTTTGTCATTCTATCGAATTTCGCTTGATATTGGAATGTCAGTCTCCATGCACTAATAATGAACGATGTGCGCTTTCTTTCTTTTATCGTTCTAGGTTTAACGAGATTTATCTGGATTGGAAAGATTCCTACATTTTGATTGATACAGGACAAGTGTGGTTCTTGAGGAGAATAAATCAAGGGCAAACTCAGAATTTAACAATGTACTCCAGGGCTCTACTTTAATAAAAGGTATTCGAAAGGCGTCATGTGATAAATATTTGGCACTACGGCTTTATGATGTTCATTTTTTTTAATTTAAGGAGCTGGACTTCCAGTTCTTTTTCCGACAATCCTTGTGTCAGAGACTAGTGCCTTCGAGTACAGTGAAATGTTTCAGAGAATGATTATAATTCAAGAGCTCTGATGAATGAAGTGGTCAAAGATGTTTAATTTGGACATAATTTCTACTCAAGGAGCAATGGCAATAATTTTCAGATTGAAATCGAAATAAATGGATATTATTTAATTAAAATCAATATTATTATATTAAATCAATATTATTATATTAAATCAATATTATTTTACATTTCGGATTTGATAGTGGTACAAGATGTTTAGTTTGGACATAATTTCTAATCAAAAACAGTGGCAATAATTTTCAAACTGAAATCAAACAGAAATGTGGTTCCAAAGTTATTTTACATTCTGGACATAATTCAAAAGTTTCATGGATAATTTTCGAACAAATAGGTTCAAAAACTCCTTTTCGTATCACTTGTAAAAACTCATATCCATACCACATCTATTGTTTCTGTAAATAAAATATTTGAGGGGCATTTTTCGCACTAGATCTTAACATCTCTATATATAAAACGCTAACGTACATGGCACAGAAATCGTTCATATTACTTATTGTCGAATGGCAGCAGTCAAATGTAAACAAACCGCCGTACGAACGTTTCAGACTGCTTCATTGCTGCTGCATTTAATTCAAGGCTTCGCTTAGCTAATTAATGGAGCTTAAAATTATTATTAGAAACGCTCGGAAGAGGCTCGTCGTGTCACCGAAACCTCCATTCAGTCAGAAGAAAGAAGATATTAAAGAAATCAAGATGATAGAAATAGGCGTCAAACAGAAAATTTAATCGAGCTCGAAAATAGGCTTAACCATTGCCGGATAGGTAATCGCTATGACTTGCCTATGGAAATTGATGTTCAAGAGCACAATTAAGGTAATTTGTCTGAGGTGCATGCATTTTGCAATGCGAACTAAGCATTCATAAAAGAGCAGAATTATCTTTCTCTCTATATAATTTCTTAAACATAGATGATATTTATCGAGAAACAGATTGCAAGTACTTGATACGAATTGCCGAGCAAAGTCATCAAACATTTAAAGTCTGTTAAAAATTATAATATTAGTGTAAAAAGAAATTCCGAACTAAAAAAGTATCTAAGCATTTTAATAAATAACATATATTAGATCTTTTTTTCCTCTTTTATGTATATGATTTTAAACATTTATTTATTTTAGATTTGTCATTTAATGTATATAATGTGTATATAAAAGATATTGGTGGTTTTTATAACTTCTAACTAAATTAATATGACAGGCGACAAGCTGGTCGCCAAAGGCTGCTAATAGATCTTTAATTCACATCAAAATATTTCTAGTGTAAAATTAAACATGAATGGGAATAAGTGTCTCTTCAGTAATAAAATCACCAACTTTGTGTTCAGTTTTATAGCTTGAAATTAAACAATAAGATTACAAATGCATCTCTAATCAGAAACTAGAGTAAAAGAGGGAGAGAATACGGATTGTTGGCTTTTTGAGTAATTAACTGCTTAATTTAGTTATTCACAAGACGATTTTTAAAAGACAAAACAAACATGTATTAATTGATTAAAAATATATATCGCAACGTATTCATCAGCGTACATTTCATAACTTACTTTCGACCGTAATAATTTTGAATTAAAACTGAAAACAAAACATCTGGCTGTTGTCATTGCTCTGAAGATATACTCTCTAATAACAGTAAATGAATTTGAATCATGCTTTTGTCAGCCATAAGTAAAATATACTTACAAGAGAAAAAGCATCCTCGTAATATATTTTATAACAGAAAAATGTGATTTACACTGATAACAGCGAGTGTTTTACCCAGATACTGATTAAATTTTTAGGCTTAATAAATACCTTCTAAGAAATGAAATGTAAAATAAAATATTAAGAAACTGTGAATTATTATTATTTTTACTTATTTTATTTTAATTTTTCGCCCGATAAATGACTGAAGTATTTTCCAATTTTTTAATTATATGCTTTAATTTAAAATCTATATCAATTCAGGATCTGTAACAGAAACTTCGGCATTTAAACATCTAGGGCAATCATTACATAATTTTAATTGAATTGATGCATCATCTCCAATTATGCGTCCTTTGATATTGAATAACTTAACTCATTAACATTCATTAATGTGAGAGTACACTACCATTTCTAAATGGTTCAGAATGAAGTTAAAAGAAATTAAGTCAGCCTACTCAAAATGTGAAATCGGCGAGAGGAGAAACTTCGAGACTACACGTCTTCCAAAAGAGCACTACTGGGCGAACTGCCATTAAGAAATGAGATATTACTCACTCAGACGGGAAGTGGAAAGCTTCAAAGCACCTCATTGGAAACCAATTAGGAATGCATTATTAAGATGATTGCAATATCTGATCCATGTCCATCACTAGTGATATCTTCATAAATTTGAGTATATACACTGGGATTAGAGTAGAGGGCGTGAAAATCTCTCTGTAATCTGTAAAATTCTATCAGAGGCACTAAAATCTGAGACTCCAGCTCCATATTGAGCATACTTCTTAAATATGTTTTTATAATTTTTTTATGAATTGATGATAAATTACTATCTGAAAATTATTTGATATATAAATTATTTAGAGCAGTGGTGCGCAAACTGTTTTCATTTCTGACTCCTCACTTTGTGTAAAATTTTATCGCGATCCCCAGATGGATGGCAACCACGGTTTTTCTAGGAAAGTCTTATATTTTTTTATTTTCAAGTAAAATTCTTTGACTTTAGCGACACAAAAAAGTTTTCTCGGGTCCCTTCAAAGGGGCAAACCGACGGTTTGCGCACTATTGATCTAGAGGCAATTTCTTCATAAAATTATATGTACAGTGGTGCAAAAAAGGAGCCACTCAGCATTATTCTGCTGTCGATTATAGGGTGTTGAAACAAAAGCTCCCAACTTTCAGGAAATAAGGTCTAGTCAAAGGACTTCATTATAACGTCAATTTCCATAAGGGGACACTTACATATTTATAATGGCACTAATTTCAAAATTTCCAAGGGAAACATATATACTTCTTAACAAGTTTCGAAACTGAATGAAAAATTATGCTGGAATACCAAGTTCCATAGGAGCAGCTCAAACTCTGTTTCCTTCAATGTGCGATTTCTCTTTTTTGTGCTTTTTGTGTTTATGAAATAAAATCTTAAAAGAAGTCAACCACGTTCAAAAGTATTTGCAGATTCTTGGAATAAGCTTCGAGAAGTCTATTGGTCAAAATGAGAAGTCTAAAGGTCTTTTTAAAAGACAAAAGGAATTATCTCTTTGAGGAAGCACTGCAATGTGTAAAAGATATATGTGAAGAGATGGGCATTCCTGCATTGAAAAAAAGAACTGTCCAGGAGGAAGAAAATTATGCCCGGAGAGAAGATTGCAGACGAGTCACTGACTTTGGACCACGAACTGAAAAGGTCAATGTTAGAATGCATTGACAGGTTTGAACAAAAACTCGATACACGTTGCGAAGGTATGTAATGTATATCAGATTGGTTTGTAGTCTTAGAGGACATTTTTAAGATTCTTAGAGTTTAGGGTTGAATATGAACTTTTCGACTCTGTTCCCAATCTCACTTTAGCATTAAGATTTTTCTTAACTTTATGTGTTTCAGTTGCATAATGTGAGAGGAGTTTTTTGAAGCTCAAATTAATTAAGGATGAGCACTGATCCATTATGAATCAATAACGACTGTCTAGCTTAGCCTTTTTGTCAAATGAAAATAGTGTAGCTGAAGGTATTGATTTTGATGACGCAATTTCAAAATTTGAAGAACAAAAAGTTAAAAAGAAGAGATTCTAAGTATCATGCTAAAGTACAGTTTGTTGGATTAGAACCTAGAGAACGCAACTTGTGAACAATTGAATTCTCATTAAATTGCATAATAATAATAATACAATTTAATATTAATAAAGTTATGCACTAGGTACGACCACTATGGAAAAAGATTTCTTACCTTGTACATTAAAGTGGCTTATTAATAAAAAGGCATTTTCCTTTTTCTCATAAAAGAGTGTTTACTAAATAATTAACATTATGTCCTCTTTACTTAACCAATTGAATAAAAAATATGCTTTCTCAATAAATTTCATTTTATATTTTGGTGGACATGGGGGTGGCAAGTTTAAACTCCGCCCCGGGTGCCGCCAGACCTTGCTACGCCACTGCTTAAGGGGGCGTCATATATGTCGAAACCGTTTCATTATTAAATATAATCATTACACCAATTTATTTTATAAAATTTAAATATAAATACGTTTAACTATTTATATATATATTAGAATTTTTATAAATTAAAGTGGTGTAATATTACACTATTTATTTTTTCGCATCAAGTTTTAGCGATTGTAAAATGTAGATAATTACTTTGAAAATAACATTTAAAGTGCGAAATAATTTAAAATGCTACTACCATGCAAGCAGAGAACTTCTCTATCTAAATGTGGAGACGACTCCTCTTCTACTTAGAACACAAAAAGGTCTAATATCTTCCGATATATTCATGTAATATTAACTAAAATTTATTTCTTGTTGTATTTTTTGATGAGAAATTTATTTATGACATCAAAAATGGGTGTTGCTATTGAAAAGTTTGAAGTTAGTGCAATGTTAAATATTTAGATGACCCCTCATGAAATTTTTAACCATAGAATCTTTTTAGTTATTTCCTGAAGATCGCACCTTTCTTTTTAATGCCCAATGAACGATTTCGGTGACCAACTTAGTTTCCCGCGCATTCTCAGAAACGGGAAGGTATTTGATTTTCTTAAACACCATTTTAATCTCAATATGGTTCCTAGAAACTATCCAAGTACATTAGACAATTCATTCATCGATCTTACGTTCACGCGAAATATTACTCCAGAATTGTTGAATTACGTTTGCTATCTCTAGTACCAACGTCCTATTTTACATAAGATTGTTACTAACAGAAATTGTATACAATATTAATAGCATAAATAAATATATTACATTTAGAAACAAGAATTTTTTTTCGCGAAAAAGAACCCAGCCAAAATCACGAATCAGTCACATAGATTGAGAGTTACAAAGAGCTACTCCAGTCACATAATCTCAGAGTCACAAAGAGTTACTTCAGTCGCATAGAGCTACTTTAGTCACATAGAGCTACTTTAATCACAGAAAGTCATATTTGAGTAACGTAAGTGAGTTTACGCTCCTCAATCCCAGCGGCCGTTTCGCACAGCCTCCCGTCGAATTTTTTCTCTTCAACACGGAAATAGCAGTTATCTATTGAGTAACATAACAAAAGAATGTTAAATTTGGCGTTTCCTTTTTCAAAATGTCGTTTTCTTTTAAGTCTCAAGCGTTATTTACTTGAGATATGAGTAATTTAAATCAAATATAAACCTTATTTTATGTAAAATAAAATTTCTAATGCGAACTTCGGACTGCATATACATAAATAAAATCTTGACTGACAAGTTAATGTTCGAAATCCACAGCATTATTGATTGAATTATATAATTATCTTTTGAATGTTTATTTCTCTTACCGAAAATCCATTATACAAACACAGATGAATTTTGTTAGATTAGAGTTGTGTTAGTTCTAGTTCGATGAATAGATGCAATTCAATATGTGAATACTCACAGTAATTCATTACATTCATTGTATTCTTTTCTTCCAATGTTCATTACATGTATGCTTTTTTGTGTCAGACACACAAAAAGTCAACTTCATATAGTTGTAAAGGAAAACTCGTTTGTCTTGATTATAGGTCTAGTATGGAAAACGCCTAATTCAACTGCACTGAATAGAAACAGATGATGATGGTATTCTATGGTTCACTCCGCGGCTCTAACATGAATTAATCCTTACTGAATCAGTTCTGCATGAAAATAAATAACCCCTATAAGAAATGATAATTATCTTTCTTTTCACATATCTCACTGTACTAATACATACTAAAAATCTAAAAGCTTCATCAATGTTTTTCATGATACCCTCACCAAGATAATTCGTTTCCCTCTAATTTCATCACTTTGTTCCGCATATGAACAAATTTCTCATTCGATTACTGCAACTAATTGAACTTGCTTGAAAAGATACATCAAGAAAGAATTTTCTTGGCAGAACAAGACTCATACTGTGACCTGCATCGGGTCCTAATAATTATCGCAATAGCTGCAGTCATGCGTAGCAAACAGGCTCTTCGTAGGTCCTCAATTAGTTCCCGAAAGCTGGCGATAAAATCATGTCATATGAACAATTAGAGCCGTCAGGTCTTGAAAGCGTATTAAAAGTTGGCTCCTTCTCTAGTAGTTACTGCAAAGCGCTTTCTCAGCATTTGGTTATTAACCAAAATTATATTCCACGAAAGCTCCCTTAATTGCGTAACTGGATTGCGTCTCACTGGACGGTCATGTTAAGGGATTAGGAAAATGACTGTATCATGATATGCGGTGATTTTCTTGGCCATTTAATATTTTTATGCCAGGAAGAAAAATGAGACTCGGTAATAATATAAAAGAAGCAGCTCCAGCCGTGGTGAAGTTTTTTAAGACGCAGGGAATAGATTAATTTTAAAAAGACTGACTTTTGGTGTCAAGCTAATCAAGCAAAAATTAATGAATCGTTTTTACCTCGGAAAGCTGCGTATTTTTATTTGCAGTTTGGGGTAGGTATAGTTACGTTTTCGCTTTATATAGAGAATAAATATTCTTCATCACGGAAATAGCAATAGTGTTATTTATTATGTTTAGAAATCAAACAAACTGTTTAGGAATCAAAAAGTACAGAATATGTGCACCATAATATGCACATAGTAGTGCGAAAGTTCAGAAATATGAAGCTTTCAAATTTTCTTTTAACACAAGTGAAAAAAATGATGCATCCAACATTTTATGAAATTCTGAGAATTGTTTTCATTCTGATGCATTGCGTATGACTCTGACATATGGACGAGTTTTCTGGTTTGTTTACTTACATTAAAAACCTTGACTTTATCTGCTTGTATGTTGGACTTCCGCCTTGAAGATCCATTGACTTAGCATTAAACCGGAAATATGTGTTACAGGCATGTAAACAAACCAGAAAACTCATCAATAAAAGGATGATTAATGCCAACCGAAACTAAAAACGCATTGATAAATTTAACAATACTATTAACAAGATAAAATGGAACACGGTATTATCGTCATCTTTTGCATTAAATGAAATGAGTCATCGATGTTGTGGGAGAAAAGAATTTTACTCTAGAACATGCAAATACGTTTCTGAAAGAAGAATAATGAATTGTAATTTCGTAACTTGACGATGGAAAGAGATTTTCTACATTAATGGCGGTTGAAGAGAATGTTAAGTTTTTGACCATTCATAGCTCAAAACATTTATTCAAAACAGTTACTCGAGTGTAATAAATATTTCAGGTTTTTCTTTTTTTTAGTTTAAGTAATCAGACGATATGAAAAGAAGATGGAAGAAAAGTTGCCAGACTTAGTAGAAGATAAAATCAACCACACATATGTATTTTTGCAGCTATGCAAAATTTTAAGCTGTATAAAACTTGGTGGATTCAAAAGTCTGCAGAATAGATTTTAAGGATTTATTTAATATATAGTTATATTATTCCCGATAGAGAAGTTTTAGATAGAATGCTGCCCAATTTATGCGAACATTTTTTTTATGAATTGAAGAAATTATGCTTTGTGTTAAAAATAGGTCTATTTTTCCTCCTTGCCATAATTCAATTTTTAAAAATATAAAAATGTTTGTGAAATAAATGGTTGCAGTCTTAATTAAGAATTATTGCAAGGAAACTGAATTTTAAATGTAAATCCCAAGAAAACTTGCAGGTTTCTTGTATCCAAAGTTACAAATTTAACTATCATTTGAAATTGGATTTTTTTTTATTTAGGAACCATTTTAGGCAATTGGGACATAATCGTTTGGCACAAAATTAAGAACAATCCATGTGGAAGTTTCATATTTAAAAAATTATTACAACTCGCGGTGATGCTTTAAAATTGGGCTGTTTCGCCGTGAAACAGTTATTTTGCATAAAAATAGAAAAGGGTTTAATTAAGTTTTTATCAAACTTGATTATGTATACAGGTTTCTGAACAATTATAAGCATTTTACGATGGAATTAGCGCTATATATGAATGACAACTTTATCAATTTTAACGGTTTCTTGTTGCTGATGTTTCGTAAAATGTTTTTGTTTAAGACAATATTTGTGTAAACGTATGTCCATGTTATGTACTAAATAGAATTTCTTATACTTCCAGTTGTCTGTGGACGCTCAATGAGGAATATTTGACTAATAAACTGAGCAGAATAAGACACATCACAAATTTTGTATTAAAGAGGCAAGTCCATTAAATACGATATTCTAATTCAAAAAAGAAATAAAACGACTATGTCAAGCGAAAATTTAGCTGTTAGTTTAGACGCCAATTCATTCTTTGAAAACGTCCTTTAATGCTAAATCTTTTTATATCCATTTAAAAGTGGAGGGATGTAGTATAATCTTCTATCTCTAAATAAGATTTTTGTTCATGTCCCAATCTAATAAAGTCAAAGAAAAAATTGTATCATTCCGGATTTGAACAAATTTGCATTAATTTGCCAAATCTATGATAAAAATTTCCTCAGAGGTGTTAAACTAGAGATAATATTTTTATGATGTCAGGCAAGTGTTAAAACAATTAATAGATGATAAACTTCTGAAAATATACTTCAAAGTTTTAACTTGAATTGTCTTCTATAACATCTTCTGGATCTAAGCAAATTTGTGTTAAAGCGCCAATTGAAGCAATTCTATGATAAAAAATTCCCTCAAAGGAGTTAAACTAGCGATAATAGTTTTATGATGCCATCATATTATTAAAAAGATAACTGGATCATAACTTCAGAAGATATATTTTATTGCGTTTACTTGAGTTGTTCGTTTTCCCAGCTTATCCATCTTTCATATTTGATTCGAATTTTATGAAAAACATTTCTATGAAGAATACAGCTGAGCTACATAAATTTCCCGAATCTCAAGTAAGTGATTTTGTTTTGTTCCTTGGAAAGAGTGAAAAATGGCACTTGGGTCTCTAAATTAACAGTAGAAAAAAATCGAAATACACAAGCTTGAAAGGATTTTGACAGAAAGACTTCCGTGACAATGAAAAATTACCTCAACTGCAAAACTTCAGTGCAATGCTTTGATAAATTTTAGAGCTTAACGCGAAGTGTCACTGAGTTTTCTTTTTTTCAAAGAAAGTATTCGAGACTTTACTTCAATTAATATAAATCAGTAAAGAATTCTGTGAAAGAATTTCTAATGGTTTCTTTAAAATACTTGATATAATCATATACCAGCATCTTGAATAAAATAAAAATGATCTTTAGAAAGTATTAAAAAACTATTTGTTAATTTTGATGTTATGATTTGTGATACTTTTATTTCAAAGTATTTATAATATCCATACCTTTCTTAGTAGATTTCTCCTTTTTTCCTAACATTAGTAAGTGCTAAGAATAATGATATATAGATGATTCTCGGATTCCTATATCCTCCACACTTTTGCGCATGCGCCAGGTGGAGTTGATTTCACACAACAGGGGTGAAATGAGAAATGGAGGGGGAGGTATTTACATTTTACTTAGCGTACCTAACAAAAAAACTCCGGAAATGAGCTCATCTTTCTCATTACTAGTCTTGGCATTTTGAAATGATCAGTAACTTTACCTGGAACAAAGTTTATTGCCAAAGATTTGGGGGAGGGGAAATATTATTCAAAACTAGCAGTATTTTATTATTGTTTTAGTCAATTTCTTTCAAATACTATCAGTAAAATTATTTTTATTAAATAAATTTCGTGAAAAGACTTGTGTTTCAACCGACTCTAATTTAGAGCAATTAAATTAAATTTACTTTTAATTCGACAAAATTATTGCTACGAAATTCAATAGGAATTTCCTATTTCACTTAATTTGTTATCGAAATCATATTCCTTCTAATTTTTCAATTTAGTTTAGTTTTGTTGAACAAGGCTGATTGATAGGCCGCAGTTCTCAATTTTTCTGTTGACATCTGATATTTATAGACATTGTTTGATGTCGAAATTCCTCCTTATTGATTCGCCAAAAAGTTTCGATTTCCTTCCTAATGATACTGAAATTTGGAAATTTAAATAAATAAATTTGTCCAATCAGATAAACAAAATTTAAATAAATAAATTTGTCCAATCAGCTAAATAAAATTTAATTAAATAAATTTGTCCAATCAGATAAATAAAATTTAAATAAATAAATTTGTCCAATCAGATAAATAAAATTTAAATAAATAAATTGGTCAGATAATTTTTTTTCAATCATTTTTTTGTGTTTCATGGACTTACAGTTGCAAGCAGTCGAATCTCTGGTTCAAGAGGAATAAAAAATTTTCAAGTGAAGTATATGTTGAGAATATGGAAAAATTGTCATCAGGTTAATCACTCATCATCTTAAGAAATGTAACGTTTAAATAGGTATAATATGTGCTTTTTTAAGGGAGTAATTTGAATAAAATGGAAGAGAAACTTTTAAAATGAAATAAAATTAACCCCAAAAAATAGTACTAATCATAATCATTTTAAAAATAATAACAATTATTAAAAATAATAATAAACATAAAATAATAATAATGATTAAAAAGAATAAAAATAATTATTTTTAATGAATTATTTTTAAATGTTTAAAAATAAATAATTTAAATCATTAAAAATATTATTTAATTTTAAATTATTTCTTCATAATATTTTTGTTGACTATCTAAAATACCTATGTTTACATAATTTCCATAACTTCGTGCATTGTAACGAATAAATATTAAAATAATGCTTATAGTATTAATCATTAGTAAGATGCCAGAAAACCACCACAATAAGATGATTTAGTGAACAGTAAATCACATAAATGAGAATATTTGCAATGTGTATTTTATAAATTATTTTTAATTGTTTATAATCCGTACATTCAATGCATTAATTGTTAGAGATTTTTCCGCTGATACTTTAATAACCTTTGAGAACATTTCAAGTTTTCACATCACAATTTCTGTATTCATTGCAGAAAAAGACAAGATAATAATGGCAATACTTTATCTACCAAGAATTTCATTGTAGTAACGGAATACTGTTGTCCAAGAAATCTATCCACATAATTAAAGGACTTCACAACGGTATCAAAGCTTCTAGGTTTGAAAATGAGTAATTATTTGCCATCCAAATAAATTAAGCTTCAACTGAAATGCCACTGATAGGGTATCGCTTAGTATTCATCTCCATTAGAGCGCATGCCGTGAAAAACGCAGTGTACGAAGTGAATATGAAATGAATAGAGACTTAAATCCTAATATAATTAAAACTAATGTTCCCACAGTCCGTTCAGGATTCTAAAGGGGATGGTTGGCCATTCACAGCCCCATGAGAAACATAAAGGGGATATGCAGTGGAACAAATTACTCCTCTGCCTATTTCGAATTTTCCGACCCAACTAGCCTACTTTTGGGAAGGATTATTTTGCTCATAAAAGTGTGATTTATACGATCCTCCATTCATTCTTAAAGTTTTCGGTTTTATTACTTTTATTTGCTTAGCTTTTGGAGTTAATTTCAAGCGAATTTCGATGCTTGAATATAGTCTATGAGATGTATTCTTAGTTGGAGAGATAAGAAAATCAGCAATTAAATAAAATTAGGAAGTGTAATATGTAAAATGTATATAAAAGTTTCTCAGTAAAGGCTTATTAATTCGTTTTCATGTCAATACAGGCTTAAAACTGAAGTGGCCATCATTTTTATAATGAAAAGGAGGGACACATATGAATTGAAGAAGAAAATGTTGTAATTGAAAGAAACATTGTATTCATTGCAACAATAATACCAAATACACTATAATATGATAAGTGCATGGTAAAAACGTTTGTAAATTTTATATTGTTATTGCGCTTTCATGGCTATTATTATTTAAATAAGTACTAAATGAGTCCAACGCATCGAATCTGCATTGAACGAATATGGAGATTTACATATTAGTCTTCAACAATCGAAAAGGAGGATATGCAGGAAGACACTTTTCGAAGGAGGACAGAACTTGCAGAAGAAGGACCGTCCTCTCTTAAGGAGGACGATTGGTCACCTTATTAAAACAAGTATTTAAATCCACAGAATATTGAGTAAACGATGTTCACAACAGGAAGTGTTTTTCATCAAAAAATGCTTGTTTTTACCAAACTATTGCATATTTTACCTGCATAACCAAAGTTGCAAATGACAAGAATCATGAGAGTGTGCGATTATGTCAGATTAGCAAACTGATCAGTAATGGCGCAGTACATTATTTTGAGTTATCAGTAAAACAACGACAATTGTTATATACATACAATGCCATAAAATGTAAAAGTATTTGGATATTAAAAAAACTGCTGGATATTGAATTACATGATCATATTGAAGAAAATATTTTTAATTCTTTCGTAAAACGCCGGTCAAGACAAGCATTCCTAAATAAATAAGATGGAATTTCTAAAGTAAAATTTGTCTTTGTTTTGATGAAATGGGCGCCAAAATTGTTCTTATTTATTCGAATCATTATTATATCACAATATATTTTCGTAAAATTTAGAATTAATACTGGTTGATAAACAAATTACAGTTGAGCTCATTTTGAACCATTCCAAGATGAGAGATATTTTATTATTACTAATATAATAGGCCAGATCCCTCGGTAACGCTCTGACGTCACCAACACTGCGAGATGTTAAACAGCATTATTTCATTGTTAGAGTACATAAATTTCAGTAATTTTAAATTTAAAAGAGTAATTGTCGTTCTAATTTCAAATTTAATATCCATAAAATAGTGAAATAAAATTTGCTATCGATTTATATAAAATTTATTTCGCTATGATCAATAGTTCCCGAGAAATTTTAAATTATATTAATCCTATATTTCAAATTAATTTCAGTTTTTTAATAGAAAGTAGTAAATTACGTCAGTGGTATATCATGCGAATGATACAGGTTGGACGCCACGATGCACGATGGAATTCACGGATGGATACCACGATGGAGTTTTTGGATGCCACGATGATTTTTTGAATAAAGAAATACGCAAATAATATGTAAATAAAAAAAAATATTTCCTGTCATATAACATAAGTTTATTTTCTTTGTTTTCAATCAATTTTAAACATTTCTCTCGCATATATATCTATTTAAACACGTCAAATTTGACGGGAAATCTCTCGAATGAAGAGGCAATTTCACCCGTCATACCATGACGAGGGATTTTCTAGTAGAGCAGGAAATGTAGCGTACCCAAAGTACGTGATAATTATTGAGTAAGATCAACTTCAATAATCTAGAGAAAATATCATTTTACATTCTGTAAATAAGATTACATGTTACATTTTCCCAGTATATGTTTAGAGACTACGTATAAGATCTCTGAAGGCTAAAAGCCCTCTGGACAGAGTCTCAGCCTGCATTCATTTGAGGTCTCGAGGACCAGACTCAGTTCGCCTTAAGGAAAAAAGTTTGGAATCAACCAGATTTCCTTAGAACTCTCTCATAGTGAGTCACCAACCACCTCCGGTCATTTGACCTCCAATGTCCATCTACACATCTGAACCGCATCTGTAAATTATTTGGAAATGCAAACAGTATACCTTCCTACCTGCGGTTGTCCACAGAACGAATACGCTACAAAAGGAAGGGAGAATTATATGAGAAACTTTCAGCTAAAATAAAACATGGCATCCAAGTCAAAGCAAACAGACATAAACTATTTGCGAAAAGTGGCAAGATAACGGATAAACAGGAAATCACTCCTCTCTTTCTTCACTACAACTGATTTTCAAATATTTAAAAAATTCTTAATATTTAGATCTGAGGTTATTATGCTTGGAAATCTATATCACTAAATATTTGTGTTCAAATAAGCATGCAAGAGGAAGTAATTTATTCATGGATTTCAGATTTTGCTTTCTAACTTCTTTTAAGAACTTGAGGTGAAAAAACTTTAAAAAAAAGTCAGTAATTACTTTAAGGCAAATTTTAATTTTTTTGTAGGGCTTCTCATCGAGAATAATGAAGCCCTATACGTTTCAAAAAACAATTAAAAAAATCCACCTCGATTCGAAAAGTCATTGGAGATATAATTTTTATTGAACTTGACATATGTGATCTTAAGGAAATAATTATATATGGCCCTGAATTATTTATTACTTCGCCTGAACAACCTAATATTGATGCAAATAAAAATTTAATTTATATTCGAAATATAAAGGCCATGCTTTTATATAAAAAAAAAACAGGACGAGTGATTTTCTAAACTTTTTTTCATCCGAATATTTATGATGAAAGAAGAATGAGATAATGATGGCCCTAAAAGAATTTTCTAAAAAAATGAGCAAAATACCATAATGCATTTCCAAAGTAACGTAATGAGATAAAATATCAACACTTTTTTTCACTCAACGCTTTCATCTTCTTTCGTATTTCGTTTTTGGAAAAGGTTTCTGAAAAAAAGCAAAACAAGAACAAAAACGGGATAAAAAAATGTTGGAAAAAAATACCACTAAGATGCAACACAACGGAAATGAAATTTTTGTCTCTTTATACTTTTTCTTTTTAGAACCATAAAAAGTAAAGAAAAAATTATAATAAGCGAAAACCATCTCCTTTCTGTATTTGCAGTCGAAAGAGGGCAAATACAGCAAAGAAAAACTCAACTCTGTTTGATATTCCTGTTGTTTAAAAAGTGTTCGCACTTTTTTTTCTTATCTTTCTGGCGTCGGTAGTTTTTGTGTGTCCTGTTCACATCCCTTAGTTTCCTCCCGCCTAAGGGGTTGGCCACTCGTGGGATTAGAAACCTCCTGAAGATTTTTAGAGGTCTTTGTGAGCCCTCTTTTAAACTAGGAAGGACAAAACGGTGTTACAATGTGCTCCGACTTTTGTGTGTGTTTTTGCACAAAAGGAAAAAAGTGAAACGGGGGGACGTAATACAGGAACCGGGATTAGAATGTTTGCGAAAAAGAGGGAAATGTTTTTCTTTGAGGATTTATTTTAGAAATTGAATCTCTTTATGTTGTGTAAACAAGGAGAAATTCTAACTCCTCCATTTCAAATAAAATTAAGTACAGATTTATCATAAAAGAAACAGTAGAGTAATTAGATTCATGCATTGCCACTTTCATTTCTATATTAAATAGGGATAAATAAATGAAATTTAATATTTTTTTCAAATGGCTTATTCAATACTAGATAACTTACAGTAATTTCGTATACTTCTTACTTCCAGCATACCATCTCAAATGCAGCATTTCTATATAGAAGATGAGTGATCAATTTAAGTTTTTATATCAGTGCATTCAAGTTCACACTGACAGAAGCACTAGTACATTTTAATCAAATATATTTTATCAAATACGCCTTTTATACAAAACTAGCTGCATGACCCGGCGTTGCACGGGCAATCTTGAATAGTGGGATATTCCCGGGCGGAGAGAAGTGAAATCACGTGAGGCCTTCGGTTCCATATTTTTTCATATGCCCGGCTCCGTTTTTTTTCAACAAATATTGTCACTTACTTTCTCCAAGAAATGTAAATATTCTTTCAAATCTAGTCATTTTATTACTAATTTTCATATGCCCGCCTCCGATTTATTTTTTTTACTTATATTGTCGCTAACGTAAACATTACGTTCCACCCAAAACGTATTATCTTTTCTTTGTTCTTCTGTTTCTTCGGCTCTTCTCTGCTGGCTACGTTGTCCCATTACTGCCAATCGTCTATTTCTTTGTTCTTCTGTTTCCTCGGCTCTTCTCTCCTGCCCACGCTGTGCCATGTCTGACAATCGTCTATTTCTTTGTTCTTCTGTTTCTTCCGCTCTTCTGTCCTGGCCACGTTGTGCCATAGTTGACAATCGCCGGCTTCTTTCTTCTTCAGTTTCTACAACTCTCCTTTCACGTTTTCTAATTGCCTTCCGTCTACTGGCAACATCCCCTGTAATTCCTCTTTTTCTTTTAGGCATCGGAAAAAGCGAAAATTGAACAAAGCAGAAATAGTAACTTCTAAATATCAGCTTAAAATAGAAGCTTCTACAAATATTTAAACTTGATCAAATCAATGAATAATGATTAAAATCACTAACATAACTAATCTACATCTTTCGGCACATAACTTTACAGAAACAAAACACCCCTTCTAATTTCGTTAAAATGATTTTGTTGGACGTTATATCACGGGATAAAAAAAAGAATTTATACACTTTCAACAATACATTTTTTTTATTTCTGTCAGCGTCACTTTTTTATTGTTGTTGTAACAATGTTCTTTAAAGTAAACGACTTCAACAATAAAATAAATTTTGAATTGCGCTGTAACAATGAAAAGTATTGTTATAAAGTATCCGAAACAATGAAAAGCATTGTTGTCAATTAGTTTTTAATTAATATCTTTTTCACTAATTAAAATATCGATATTTAAATGGCCGAAATGGATTCCTTGAATTATTCCCCATCTTTTGGTACTTTCCGCGCGCTTCTCCGTTCGGCGGTTCGTGAGAAGATAGAAGGACATACATACATACATACATACGTTTGTTTACCTTCGAATTTTAATAGGATAGATACCTTTTTCATGCAATTTCAAAATAAAGTCTTTTAGCAAAAAGTTAAAAAAATTCAAAGTCTTTATAATCTGTTAAACTGCCTCAAGTCTTTTCTCTTTTCTGCTGGTTTTCATATCACTCAATATTAATATACATTACGATTCTTAAAAAAATATGAAAAATATAAGGCTTCTTTTTCATGTTTTTCACTTTTTTATTAATTTTAATCTTCATATAGAGAGTGGTAAACACTTTACATTCAAAGATGACCCTTTAGATGTAATAGAAAAATCTTGAATGTCTGTCCAAACACATTCGTTTGTTTAAAAAAATTTAGTTTTTGACTTTAATTGAAATTAATAGAAAAAAGAAATTTTATGAAGTTTATAGAATTACCAAAAAGATCAAGCAACTCAAAATCAATTTCAAGTAGAAATAAAAGTTTATGAAAATTGCAATCCCTTTGTTTAGTATTTCGATTTTTCTAAAATATGAAATGAACACAAATGTATATTTGCCTTTTTAAATACATTTTCTGTAATTAAATTTGTTTTATCTATCCAAAGTCATTTGTTTTAGATACCAACTTTATAACTTGATTAATTAAATAATCAAGTTAGTTAATAATTCTAAATTTAATTCTAAATCCTTTCTACTGAAGAATAATTTACCTCCCTTGTCACCATATTTATTTATTCAATAAAGTCGGAAACTGTTGAAGTGATATAATTGGTAGTCACAATATTGATTCGTGTTGCCAAGGGAAGGCAACTTCCCAAAATATCCATATCTGCCTGAACAAACAACAGAATTGCACAAATAAGTTGCTATGACGATCTTCCCACCTTTAAAAAGAATAGACAGTGTCCATCTTTACTTTGAGAAAATTTGACAGTTCCTAAAATTTAAACATACAAATTACCGGTAGATATTATTCTAATGAGGGGAAAGTCAGCATCAAAGGTATAAACTTTTCTCTACAACTAACAATCTGTTAGTTGTAGAGAGATACGAACCATGGTCATTAAATATAGATATGCCACAATACTAGCATCTTCGTCAACATTTTGAACTGCTTGCATCACGAAATTTGGCTGTTTGCTTTGATTCAAAGTGTTAATGAATATATTTAGCTTGCGATTTAAACCAAATTTATCCAACATAACACTAGTGTCTCAGCAATATCATCTGGTAACCTGCTTTATCAAGATTTGGCCGTGTTTTATTTCTAGTTGTGCAATATTTCCTATCATTATTCAGTATATCTTGTAGACCGATGTGATGTAGCAAAGAATTGCTCTCTGTTGAATTTTCCTGGCTTGCCTCCATACAAAACACAAATATAGGCAAGTTTCTCCTAAAATTCTTCTAGATTGGCAACCTGTCACCTTATATTGGAGCTAAATCAGACTTTCACCTTTAATACTACCTAATAGCTCTGGGTCGCTTTGATCAACAGAAGATGACACACTTCCACTTTATCGCGAGTCCTTGACTCAAAGACTTAGCTAGATATGCTAGACCGTGACGGCAACCATCACCAAGAGTGCGAGACGCTATCGCTGTAAGTGCATCCCTGTGCAAAGATTTATCAGCGTTTTACAGAAATAATAACAGAAATGTTTGACACATCTACGTAAATTAGTTTTTAATAATAGTTCCGAAACTAAAACTAGAAACAGAATATTAATTGAAAAGCGTGTAATTAGGCTTACTATATTATTTTTAACAACATGAAACATAAACCAAAAATGCTTTAGTATGTTAAAATAAAAAAATGAAATATTTGAATCGCCGAACTATCTGATTTTTTTTTTGTTGTTGTTATCTTTCGCATGCAAATAAGAATCATTTTTAGCTTAAGCGAAGCAGTCTAAGAAGTGTATATGTTACCGTTAAAGTGTTAATTCAGTTATTTCATACAATAACTAAATATTCAACTAGTCAATTTATAATTAAGTTATACCTAGTTATTTTAAGAAATAACGGGTTGAAAGCAACAAAGAAATTCATGAAATGCTTCGTTATTCTATGAAATAACGGATTCCACGCTTTAACAGTAACATTTCTAATCCTTGTTGTAAGTGGCACAGCTTAGCCAAATCTGGCTCTTGCACCATAAAACCATAATCAACCAACAAACCAATCCTTGGTTTTAGTGAGCTTCCAGAAAATATTAAATAAATCTGTTCCAATCCGCCTGAATTAGTCATTGTTTCTTCATTGCATTCTTATTTACGATATGCACTATTGTAGAATATACCTCTAGTGTATAAACATGAAAAATTTCTAATACAAAACTGGAAGTATTAACTTTTAAGTAATACATATAGTTAGGGTTTAATGATAAGTCTGGCTCTTGCACTATTAAACCATAATCAACCAACCAATCCTTAGTTTTAGTTAGCTTCCAGAATATATTAAATCAATCTGTGTCAATCTATCTGAAGCATTAGTCGTTGTTTCTGTATTGAATTCTTATTTACGATATCCACTATTGTAGAATATACCTCTAGAGGGCAAACATGAACAATTTCTAATACAAAACTGGAAAAATTTCCTTTTAAGTAATACTATACTTAGGGCTTAATGATCAGATGTGCGGTGACACGGCAAATATATCTCGTCCGATGGAGCAGAACCCTTTAATGACCTGCATTTAGCTAAGTGTACCGAAGAAATATGATCTCCTTTAAGTAGAATACCTCATCCTATTTACCCTGTTACCATATTATTCATAAATGGCCTTAAGAAAGTTTGCATAGGCCGCTCCATCTGAAATGAGAAGCGAGTGCACTTTGGACTTCCCGTTCCCATCTGAAACTCAGTACATCTCGTCGGAGGAAACCATAGTAACGACTCCCGAATGTTTGTCGCGCTCAAATAGAAAGAAACGCGGATATTCGGTCTGTTCTGGACCCATGTTTCATCCGGAGTTTTCTTTAAGAAATATGACGCACATGATGTCCGCTTCTTCCAGAGAAAATGCTCGGAGCAATGTGGTGCAAAGAGGGCTAAGTCACTGCAGTCCTTTTGGAAAGTTGGTGCTCTATCTTATTGGCACGTAGTATGTTGTTTTAAAAAGTCGATTTAAAGTTTGAAAGCCGTTAACATGTGCATTAACCTCACCTTTCATTTATTCTTATCAAATCAAGAACCTTGCTTTATTTCGCTCTGATTTATTTGCTTATATAGGTGTTATTTTTGACCCAAAACTTCATTCATCGCATTCTAATTCTATATATACATAGCTATCCCCGACCTGGCCGAAGCCGTGCGGTCCAAACGAGAGGTCGCGCGAAGCAACCCCGCCCAAACATTTCAACTATCTAGCTACAAAGGGACGATTAAAAACAAAAATAGAGAATTAAATATTCAAAGTAAAAAAGCAAGGTTAAGCAATTCTTTGACAATATCAGAAAATGCCCGTCTGAAAAATTCAATTTTTAATAAGTTCTTTACTTTGCCAATTACTGGGCCATGACTACCTCAAATGAGCCCCCTTATGACACTCGAGCACATAAGAAAGAGAACCTTCGCCTCTTCCACATGGGCATTAGGGATCTTTACCAAAATAGCGAGCCTGATGACTAGAAAAAACGGCCTTGGCCTGTAGAAACTTGATTTCAGAAGAAATCTCCATTCATTTGCTTATAGTCCACTTTGTCTGGAAATTCATAGGTCCATCTAGCTTTAGAGCCACTTAACCAACGCTCTTGCCATGCCTCTAGAATTTCCCTCCGAGCGGCATTTTTAATGTGAATTCTAGAAAGACAAAAGGCAAAATCCACATGAACCTTTGTCGAGGTCATCTTTGGCAAATGATCGGCATGTTCGTTTCCTTCGAATTCCCGATGAGACTTTATCTATATTAACTGGATATACCCTACATATACCTTTATATTATCCTTAATTTATGTACTAACTACTCGTCACTCATGCACCGAGGCTAAGGACATAAGAGCAGATTGGGAGTCAGAAATTATTTTCGCTTGCTTCAGTTGTTCTAATTCTGTATATAAGACGCAAACTATCATTAGTAACAATTTTAATATTTTACTGCAGAGCCAAAAGAAGTTCCACAGAGCAATGTATTGTAAAGCGAAATTTATTTTTTGAGAGCGGTTTATGCTTTTGGAATCACAAAAATTCGTTTAAAAAACAAAATCACCAAAATTGGTCTTAAGATAGTTTACGGGGTCTATTTTGTGTACCTTTGAGTTACAGATTTAAGGTATAGATTCACACGCATATAAAAGATACTTGCATTGCTCAAGCAAAACACTGAAGACTTTTCTAATGATCAAGCTTTAAAAGTTTTATACTTCAGTACTGTCTACTATATTGAATAATGCAGTCGTACCTGCACTATCTTAAATATCGCAGTCGTAGTTGGGGTCTTGGCTATACCGTTTTTAAGATTCAGTGTCACAATTTGAATTCTTTGTTCGACTGATGTTCATTTTGTGTCAAGCAACAATGTAATTGTAGTTTTTGTAGTGTATATTTTCTACAAATAAATAAAGAAATTACGTATTTATTCTCCAGATTACCCGATTTGTTTCGTTAAAGTGTGGAATTTTCCATAAAACAAGAATTTGTTGCACTTACCCCAGATAGCAATTTCAGTTTGCAGCAAAGTTGCAGCAATCTTGCTCTGCAAATCTGCAAGCTTGCAGCAAGTTTGAAACGGCAAGAGTGCAAGCTTGAAACAAGTTATTGCAAACGAGTTAGTCACCACGCTTCGAACTTGCAGCAAGCTTGTTGCCTCAAACTCATTGTAAATTATAGCAAAAACAGAGTACGCAGACATACCTCGGATTCGAATCCCCGGCAACCCACTTCATAGCCAGCGCCTTAGCCACTCAGCCAGCGGGGCTCTGCTAGGAGAATATAGATTGCGCTAATAGATCGTGCATTTACACGTTTTATTTTAAACTGTTTTCTTGATTTCATTAATTTTTTTAAATTTTGAGTTAAAAATATGATTTGAAGTCAGAGAGAGAGAGAGAGAGCGATTTTCGCCTATAACTACGTTTTGCTAGTAGAATAAATTATGAAATTAGGGTTCAAAAGTAATTACTAAAAATATGGGACAAAATTCAAGTTATTATTTTTCAACAAACTGACTGTTTTTTAGGTATAATTTTGTTTATGAACGTTAAAATTTCAACATTAAGAAAAAGGCGATATGCAGTTTTCTTTAAAGTGCGAGTTATATATTTAGTAAAAAGATGGAGAATTTTTCAATTTATTTTTTATAAAAAGACCTAGTTAGTTTTTTCAAAAATTATCATTGAATTATTGAATTAATAAAAGGAAGTACGGTCTAGGAGTTTTTTAAAACAGAGACAAATATCAAAAACAGATATATACAGCTGTATCCAGGCGTGATGTGTAATTGCGCTGTATCAACTTTGCAGAAAACTTGTTTTGAAATTGTGGTGTGAGATTTGTCGTAACAACTTCACAGCAAACTTGCTTTGCAAGTGGGTTGGTCGATTATGCTTTGTTACTTTGCAGGAAGTTTGCTGCAAAGTAGCCACATCAAGTTTGTCATGACAAGCAAATATCAAGAATAATCACACTTGCTGAAAGTGTACATTCTATCTGGGACCGATATAATGAGTACATTAGCGTATTCAAAATAGCTAAAGTTTATTAGATATAGAAAAAGAAATGCATAACGTTATGTTTAAAAAACTGTCAATATTTATTACTTACTATTTCCTGATTGTTATCCAAAATAATCAGTAAATCGATATTATTATGTTTCAAGAATTGTCAGTATATTTTATTTGTTATCTGTTGATTATTATATGATCTTTTAACTTATCGAATATAAGTATAACGTGTTTTTAGTTAGTAGTACATAGTTACATTAAGTTGTTAGATTATTAATTTAAGCGAACAAAAATGTTGTGTTGATTGAGCAAATATATCCGTTTAACTTGTGTTTAGAAGACAATGCAGATACTATCTACGTCAACTAAAGATTAAATAGGTAACGTGAAAACTAAAAAGAGCTTATGCACTTTAACGGATCGGACACATCAATATTCAGATTACCTACATAATCTATATACTACCTGATTTAGTCACTGTAGCAGTAACATAAATTCTGATATGTGAGTTTTGTAAGTCGCCAATTGAATAAAAGTTTTTGATTCGTCATTTTTTAAAATTTTCTATATAGGTGCAACGAAATTGTAATTATTGCAGTAATCTTGGCAGTTTAGTCAAAAATTAGAGTTAAAACATATCCCTCCGGATTTCTTAACAATATCTTTAAACTGTACTTTTTGTTCACACTATAGTCCTGAAAGAAGCAGTTATAACTAATTTCCAATCAAAACATGTATCACTTCTTTTCAAGCAAATTCAGAGTAGTGTCGCTAATAATGACTAGGAAATGACATGATAAATTGCTATGAAGCATAACAGAACCAGTTATTATCCACAAAAACAACTTGATTACATTTTCATAATAATAAGATATTTAAACTTTTTAAAAAGCTATGCATCACTATAATTTAGCAAATATTCGTTGAATTTGCTTATGAATAAATTCTTTGGTCAAAAAAAATAATCTTCGAGGGTGCCCAGTAGTCATTCACTTCGCTGTTCTGATTGCACGACTTTGATCACCTTTATGATGCATTTATTAATACTGAGGTTGAAAAATATCTTCATTTTTCATAATAATGCTTAGATTTTTATTATAATGAAGGCTTTAAAAACTGCTATAGATCCTAAAAATAAATTGTTACAGTCTGCCCACATTCTTGTGAAAACCTGTGGATTTACATACGTATGCATTAATTGAAATAGTCTAAAATAATTTTTCTTTTCAAAATAAACACTGCGAACACAATCACACAACCAGTAAAATGTTAAATCAATTACAAAAATAGAATCGAAATCTTCAAATCATTACCACAGGAGCAATAAAAAGAAATATTTTTTTTCCGGTTACCAGCCGAATGGGCTACCGTAAGAATTTTTTTATTTCCAACTTTCCTAAACGCTATCTTAATTACACCTGATTTGATGTTACAGTGGCATGCACTCATGAAATATAACGATCAGAAATAACTAGATTGGAACAAGATATTTTACGATATCACCACGATGTTGCTAAGATATGCACATGATACTGCACAACATCGTAAAGAGATCGCATGATTATTTTAGAGCGTCTTGTACTAATAGGGAAGGTAATTGTCACATTTAATTAATGCTTGCCTAAATTTGGAAGATAGCTAAAAGTCTCTGGATGGTTCAGGCAGGCCAAGTGTCAGTACTAAATGAAGCCATAAACATTTACGTTGCGAATTCGCATTATTTTGAGTCGCCAATTCTAATATATTTTCCTTTTCGTATTCCTTTTCCGTAGTGTTTTGCAGAGTTGCTTCCAGCAGTGAAAAGTTACGTAGCCCAAAATCCAAATTTTATGTAGAAAAAATAATTTCCCAATATTTAATACTAAATATTATAAATAATATTAAAGAAATTAAAGAACACAATTAAATTATTTTCAAAAATATTGTAACATATTTATTTCACTGCTGCCAAACAAATTTAGCTTCTTTTTAATTCTTTAATAAATTTAATTTAAATGAGACATATAACATTTGATTCCTTCAAATTTGTAATATGTATATTACATAATGTTTTTATAAAATATTTGTTTATGAATAAAAATTCATTATTATAAACAATTTTCTGTTTAACCATTATAATTATTCTTTATTGTATATCTGAAGTAAGGTCTGTCGCAATACTTTCTGAATTACAGTCTACGAAATAGCTTTATCATATTCTTAGTTAATACATGGAATAAGAAAAGGAGAGGATCGTCGTATTTAATATCTTTTATTCATTCCTTTTCCACCATTCATTCATTCTCTGCATTTTATTAATCACCAAGGGGCAAATCCATTGACCATGTCAGGGACTGTCTGAAATTAATCAAACCTTCTCGTTTATCTTTTCACGAGAAATATTGGTTTATAAGAAGACCTTATTCGTGGTATTATTTTTTATTAAATCTTAGAAATTTACTTAGAAAGTTTTTGCATAAAATCATCATTCATTTTCAGCATAAAATTCCTTATAAAAATAAAATGTTTGATAACACGTATATGTAAATAAGTATATTATTTTTCTCTAAGGTACATGGTTAGAGCAAGTTATTTCCTGAATAATGGGAAAACAATTAATTCTCATATTGTCTGCGTTTCATAAAAGTCCTTTTCCTACATGCTACAGTGTTTGAATTTTAAATATTTTAACTGAAATATACTTGCTTTAGTTTTGTTAACGTCCAATTTATTTCATTGCTCGTTGTTAATATTTGCTCTCCCTTTAATGTTTTGTTTAAATCATGAGAATAGTTTGAGAATTTCATTCAAAATAATTTTCAAAATTTTCAGACTAGATCTTAATATTAAAATATGTTATTTTTTAAGAAAGTTCCCAGATCTATTTAGATACAAAATAATAACTTATACCTACATTTTAAATTAATTCCAATCTCACCTAGTGAAATATTTTTTGACCTATTAATAAGGGGTTGTCCCGTAAGAAATATATCTTAACCTATAAAAAAGACTCTGCTCTATAAGAAATATAGGCTGCTAGTAAAGTCACATTCAGAGTAAGAATTTTAATAATACAAAATACTTTCTTCAACATTGTTTTCTGAATTATGCACTATATAAACATAAATAATAAATAAAGTAATTCGCAAATACATTTAAAAGAAACACAAAATTAAAATTATGAGAGTAAAGATATTTTTTTCTGTGTCAAAATTTCGGATACACTTTGTGCAGCGAGTTATATTAAATTTCTTGCAAAATGTCAGAAGCGTCCTTTTCCAGTCAATATGCTGTTTTTACTTTTTATCATGTGGCTTTTCCTATCTAATCTGATACTGTCCGAAATTAGAACTTTATAAAGACAGTGTCCTTCCGATGCTTCAATGAACATTCATATCCAACTTGATATAGATTATAGAAATATACCAACGAATATCTTTCATTTTGTTCTTTAAAAGTCCTGTTGAACAACATACAAGATTTAATAAAAGCCACGTTGATTATTCTAAATAAACATGGCTTTTATAAGATCGACAGGAACACTCCGTCAAAAAAGTATCCGAACACTTATTATTTCTCGTAATCTATAAAAGGTAAATTCAGGAAAATTATTTCATTCAATTTGGGAATATGTCCTCTTTAAAAAAACATGAACTGCATTTCCATAAGGAACCAGCTATATATTTATATCTGACACATCTTCAAATTTTCCAATGGAAACTCCCATTTTTTAATCTTTTAAACGATTCTGCATAATAAAACAATCACCAGATATGAAATTTGAGGTAAATCGGTTCAAATTAACCAGAGATATAGAGGAAAAACAATTAAGGGCTGTTTCAATTTATGTAAACGTAAAAAATAGATCACTGTTAAAACTTTCATTTCAGCTGTTAATAGAGTAATTTTCTCTAAGAATATTTGGTGTTTTTCAAAGTTTACCGTTTCGGGCAATAAAATATTACTAAATACAAATTCGAGATGCATGAATTCGAATTAAAACACAATAAAAAATTATATAATATTTTTATATATTATATTCTATATTATTATATAACAGGTGCACCATGCAAACTTATATATGTATAAATATATTAGTCAGTAGCTATTTATAATTTAATAAGAAGTATAGCTAACATTTCTATCAATGGCTTGTCACATGCGACGTGGCACGAAATCTATGACACGGCAAATGATATCTCAAGCTTTAATTTACTTTCTTATCCATAACGAAACCATGAATATATGGATTTCTAATTGGCGACTTATTTGTTTGTACGAGAAACCAGATTGACAAAGATCGGTTATATGACCTTTCGTTACATTGTCTACTCCTCTTGGCATATTAGTAAAATAATAAAAAATATTTAAATAATTTCAGCGATTAATATAAAACAAAAACTTTTTGGGCATCTGAGAAACGAACGACAGATGCTTATTTTCTGAAATGTTCCTTTATGAACAAAACAAAAATAGTTTAATGCTGCTGAACAATACTGAACGATTTTCCACCAAAAAAATTGTTCCAACGAAACGATATTTAAAATCATTTGTAATAATTTTTCTACTTTTAATTTTTTATACTTATTCGTTTTCTATTAGTAATAGCCACAAATTAAAACTATTAATTTATCGAAACATTTTAAGCTTTTGTTTCATTTTTTTTATAAAAAAGGCATTTTGTTCAAATCTAATAACCCTGCATTATCCACACACAAGGAATTATTATATTATTTTATTGAATAATGTTTTATTTATTCATACATTTAATAATATATAAATTCATACTCTATACAGAATTTCTCTTCTTTGCATTTTTATCAATTTAAGATCTTACAAAACATTTCTTCACCCATAAACTACTTTCATTTTTCATTTTAATGGTTTAAACGTAACGCTTCTCGAAATGTAAGAGAAGTAGAAGAGAAGAGAAGTTAAAAATAAAACAATTTTTCTTAATCTAAAACTACATCGGGCGACATGCTGTGTTATCCGCTTGAATTCAGAGATTTTTTTCCTGTCGGCGAATCTTTTGTAAAATAGAGATGGCCCCTTAAGAAAGTGAAAATTAGGCTGTTCTGAACGCTTTTGGTGATTGCTGCATATCTTAAAAACTACTTGACGGAAATGGTTGAAATTTTGAACAGTGAGGTTTGATGTCATGCTCCTTTGATTGGCATCAAATTTTTTTGTGTTCATTATAAAAATGTTTAACATATAAATTTAAAAATTTATAAAAATTATAAAAGACACTTTCATTTTTTAAAAAAATGCATAACTTTTGTCTTGTTTATCAAGTATTTGATTATAAAAAAAATTATTGTTAAAGATTCATTATATTTTGAAATATATTGAAGAAACGGAAATGGTCATTTAACATTAGGAATTCCAAATTTTAATTGTTAAAAACTCATCAACCTCTTACTCAAAATTACAAAATGTTATATGAATTCGAGCTAATTTAATCTAGAGAATCCGCATATGTCTTCGAAATTTGGTGTTGCCATTCGAAACAATTGAATTTGTTGAAATCTAAATATGAAGACCACCCCTTGTATGAAAAATATTCTATACACTACTGCGGCAGGCATTTACAGTTTTATTGTGCGATAATTTGGGTCGGAATAAAGAGTAGAGTTTGGATACTTTTTGACGGACTGTATCACTTCCTTCTCCTTATAGCAATAGTATGTCTATGTAGTCTAATAACCAAACATAATGGTCAATATCACTAAAGACTGATTACATTCCTCTGAAGTAGTAAGTTGGTTTAATTTTGTTTTGCCTTTTTAGTCCTCTGAAATGTCTTGAAATTGAGTTTAATGGTGCAATAAAATCATAATTAGAATAAACACTTGTTATAATTCCAATTCACAACAGTAATTATTTAATCAAACTACTTTTAAAAGCATTGTCTTATTTATACAGCAAAAATATTTTTGTGTGATTTCATTAGATAAAAAAAAATTTCTGATTAGTATTAAATTTGTTTTATGTTTACAATGATAAAAATTAAGAAAAATAAAAATTAGAGTTTTTATGGTTTTTCATGTTGCATAAATATATGTTTTTTGTTCTGGCAGGAATTAATTATTTCGAAATTAACGGACAGATAGTACAAAAAAATGAAGAACGAGGAGTCTTATAACTGCTGGACAGACATGTAGAAACAAGATCCCAATGAATAGTAAGCTTGAGAGAGGGTCACAGCAATTCAATTGTTCTACCTTGACGCTAGTTTGTGTTTAAAACATATACTTTTTACCCTATAATGACATTTCGGAAGTTTTCGGGTGATCAGATGCTTATCATCTAACGACGAGGAAAGCAATTTTGTCACTAAAGTATATCCTTTTGATGAAATTTAAAATATTATTTAAGAGCATTAAGAATGCATCTGATATAATGAAAGAAAAAAATTCTTATGAATAAATATCGGACACCTGAAGTGCCGAAATTTCTGTCTGCCTGTCTGTTAATAATTATTATTTCAGCAGGTGTAAAAGAAATTATTCTCTGTAGGAAATATATTAACCCTTTATTTAACGAATTAATTTACCAAGAACTTTCCAATTTTATTTTGTTATCATTAGATACGTTTTAATACAGAATAACTCCAGGAAATATGAAAAAAAACTTTTTAATTAAATAAAATAACTTAATTTGATTAATAATTAAAATATTTAATTTTTGCCTTCATCTGCATCTAAACTTTAGAACTTTATTGAACAAAATAAAGAATACAGACAGTATTTAAACGTGGATGAAATACATGTGAGAACTATAAAAGCAATGAAAATGAGCTACTTACAGGTGAAAACAAAAACTCGTGAAGCAGAAACAATTTTAAAACAGGCCCCAAAGTTCACTGCTTTTATAAACTTGTAGGAGGACTGATTAGGGTCTTCGGTATTGAAACTCTAGAGGGTCAGGGTCCATCAGTTTGAGGTCTTGGTGAAAGAGTAAAATCGGATGAACTGGTTGCCTCCGGTTGCTGTTTCATGAGGTTCTCATTAACTGTGAGGAAAGATATCAGTTTCACTATTTTTATTCTTCATAGTTTATTTAAAAGAAAGTTTTACCACCAAAGTAGAGTATTTTCTGCACTTGGTTTGGTAAAACGAATAGATGTCGTAAGATGACAAGACGTTGCGTAGTGTAGATGGTCTTTCTTTTTCCCACATGCTCAGAAATCTGAACTATGAAGCCGGAATCTATAGAGATAGCTGGGAAAAGGATCCTGGCCCGTAGCGAAAAGGATGGATTCTCTTGAACATGAGGCTTGGACTAGAGAGAATCTAGGGAATATATAAAGATAGTTCTCCCAGTGTCGCCTGAATTCCAGTCTTGTTGTCATTTATTGAGAGAGAATTTTCTAAGAACTTTTTTCAGATGACATTTCAGGGCCTGAAGATGGAGGTGAGTCCCTTCTTTAGTAGCTTGTTTGGCAAGGTTGACTGCTGCCTTGTTACAGAGGAAACCAACGTGCGCCTTAATCCAGTTAAGTTGCATTGATGGGTTCTGAAGGACGGCTTTTTGTGCTTCTTTGACTAGTGGATTAGAACTTTTGGAGGAAGAAATTGCTCTGAATGCCGACTCGCTGCACTCCAGATTGATGTTGATACTCCCATAGAATTAGCACAATTTATGGCCTCCTTCGTGTTCATATGAATACTGTTAGAAAAAACGGTCAAATTACGAAGATACTGGCGTAATTAAAGTAGTATTTTTAAGTATTGTCGGGAAATAAAGGGTTATAGAAATATAGGTTCAAACAGAAGCGTGGTTTAATTTTTTTCTATAAGTTGTACTTTTTATAGAAGAAAGCTTGTTACGAATGGAACCTTAAAAAAAATCATCGTTGTTTGATTTCTTGTAATACAAACGAATTCATTTCTTGTTTCATTATAAAAATCACATTACATATATATATATATAAATGTATATTCAAATGATTAAATTTTCTACAAAATTTGTATATTTAGACAAGAATCTCTGCTAAAACTTTCTTCAATGAGCCCCTAGATGCGTATGTGTGAAGAAATGAAGCATGCATATCAAGTAACCCATTATATTCCCCAAAAATACATATGGATTTACAGGTATTAATTAGAATATTTTTATAGTTGTTGACCTGTTGTACGATAGGCTTATTCAGTAAAACATATAATATATTTAAAATATATAGTTTTTAAAAGTCACTACACGAAATTCATTACATTGCATATGTGTTTCTAATTATATCTAAAAATTGTTAATATCTCTATTCATTAGAGAAAAGTGAATTCATTTAGAAGTCGATAAATTTAGATTTTGTAAATCGTGCTTTTTTCCCTTGGAATCATTTATTTTCCTTCATTTTCTTTAATTTTTCTTTTCTACTGATGATTATTCAATGTTAAATAAATTTATCTAAATTAAAAAAACTTATAAAAACAGTTTAAGTAAACTTCTCTTCCGTAAACAAATATTAATAAATCGGACTGATGATGCATGAAACCGAAACAAATAAACTCCAGTCAGAATCAAACACCATCACTATCTAACATATCTTTTCTCTGGCCATATAGCATTGTAAATTTCCCTCTCAGAAAATATTTGGAAACAGGTAAAAAAAGAAAAAAAATGTGAAGTCAACATCGAATGTGCATTAATTTTGATTTTTCTGAATAATTTTATTTGAATTCTGTTTGAACAAAACTTCCCTTCAATACTGAAAAACTAATATATTGGACTGATGACGCTGAAAATAGAATTAAATGTGCCTACCTTCGGAGCACTTTTTTTGAAAAAAAAGGAAATTTTTATTCAACACTTATGTTTTCAGTTATAATGGTGTATAAAACTGTTAATTCAAATGCCATTTTAATGAACAAATTTTTATTTTCCAAAATTTGACCATTTTTGGTCAAAATTTAGTAAAAATTGACGTTTACGCCAAACTTCCTATAACAAATTCTAATGCATGTATTTCCCTTTTTCTTTCAATAATATATTTGGTATACATTTACCTGTGTTATGAAGCAGAATATTTAGAGTACCTCTTAAAGTTACTGAGATATACCAAAGTTTGTGTACGCAACAGCTTTTTACAAAAAAAACTATCACTTTTTCAAATAAAAACAGCTCTAAAATAAACAATTATGAACTTTAAGCTATATTTGAGATTCATAACATACCTAGAGACGTATAGAACACTGTGATTAAATTTTATTTGAATATCTTAAAAACTTTTTAAGAAATGAGATTTTTCGTAATCCAAAAAAATGAAAATGGCTATTTTCCAGAAAACGCAAATGAAGATTTTAAAGTCGCACAAAAAATTATATACATATTTTAACAACTTAAAATTCACAGTATTTGTAATTTAAGCCTTCTTTGACTTAATTTTCAATTAATTTTGATTTAAATTTAACTTTAAATTTTTTTCTTGATAACTGTTTTTGGTTCGACTTGTCCCTTCGATTTCTTAATTCTCTCAATATCAATTTCTATGTAGTTTTTTTAAAATAATTTCTGGTTCAAGTTTGACATTAAGATGGTTAAATACAGTCACCAGCCTTATATCGCCTGAATTGAATAATTAAACTGCTATTTTACTACCTAATAACAGTGTTTGGAGTGAGCGAAATTTTCTTTAGGTAAAATATCCCGTAACTAGAGAAACAGTTGCCAGATACGCCTAGAACAATAATAAAAAATAAATAAAACTTAATTCTATATTTAAAAAGTAAATTGTACATTCACATTGTCTAAGAGTAAAGAAATAGCTGTTTAGATGTGTTTTTTCATTTCTATGGCTTAGTTTCGGTTTCGAAAATATCACTTCTGGTTCATAATTTAGGCAATAACTTTGCTTCTAACTATCGAAGAAACTAAAGTAAACCATTTTTGGAATCCTAAATGTATGGGCTTTAATACAAAGTAATAAAAAAAAAATTTCGAAAATTTTCATAAAAACGTCGATTTTAGGGTAGGCACACATACCTTAACTGAACCAAAGTCAGAAACAAACTCCATCATCAACTAACATATCTTTTATCAGCCCATATAACATAGCAATTCTTAACTGTCAACCAATATTTGGAAAAAAAAAGAATAAAACGAGAAGTCAGCAAAGAGTGTGGATCAATTTTGACTTTTCCCAAAAACACGTCTTCGCCTCCCCTCCATTTTACAGGAACCGGAGATCCATATAAAACTTAATAACTAGAAGAAATCCTTCAAAAACAGCTGTAGCTATTTCCATTAGAGCTCCGCTACTTCTCGGAAAAGATTGTATTATGAAGATAGTAGTGCGGCGCCTTCGGATGCTCCAACAATGCAGTATCCGGATCGATATCCAGCGTCGTTCTTCAGGCAGATACAGCTGTTTCTTGACAGCCTACGTTCCTGGCGTCTAAGGAGACCGGTTAATTTAGAAACAACGGCAGCTGAGGCATTTGGACGATTTGATAGGATTCTCCCCATTATGTCCCCGAGATCGCGAGATTTATATCAGATATCGGTTACACTTCCAGAGAGGAATCAGTCAGAAGGCTGTGCCAATCTTCTGCCTTCTTCGTCCGATTCGGGGAAAGAATACTTTCTGGTATTGTTAGGTTATTAGATTCAGATTACCGCTTCGGAAGTATATTAAGTGAATCTGAAATTTTCTTCTTATGAGGAAATGGGAGACCTTATTATTAGATTTATTAAATTTCTGAGATTAAATTTTATTTTAATGTTTGGAGATTGTTCGTTATTCAAAAATTTCTTGCTATAGTATCGTAGAAGATTTCTTTCTGATTTCTTGAACATGCAGGATGATTACAATTAAAGTTGCACTTTCAAAAGGCTGGAAAAATAGAACCACTGGTCAGAAAGACCTGTTATTTCATCTGAGTATACGTGAAGCAAAAGAAAAAAATAGTTCAAAAGTTGACCGATAGATGGCATTATACTCATGATAAAATACTTATTAAATCACGTGATTTTAAATCACTTGACTTATAAAATACTCGTGATTTTAAAAGATATGCCAATTTTAAGATGCTAATTAAAAGACGTGATATGTTCTTGTGGCTCTCTGTTCAAAGCCAAAAATCGGTTTTTAATTGTCCCTAGGCCAAAAACTGTAGAAAAGCAAAAACTGATGAAAATTTCAAGAAAATTAAGTCGACTTCGACTTGCTTAAGAAATATTCAATATGCTGTTCGCCGTTTTCTCCTATGAGCTGAAAGCTCAAAACAGCATGTTCCACAACAGATTGGAGTGTTTCAGTGGTGATATTGTGAATGTGTTACGTAATGCGGTTTCTCACCTCAGCTAAGTTCGCAATCGGACTCCCGTACACAACATCGTTTAGGTGACTCCACAGCCAGAAGTCGCAAGGGTTCATGTCAAGTGATCGTGGCGGCCAGGCAGTTGGGAAATGGTGAGTGATAATTCTGTCATATCCAAAATGCAGATTCAACAGCTGCTTCACTGCTGTTGCAATATGCGGAGGAGCGCCATATTGCTTAAAAAGTGTGCTATCCACGCATCCGCACAGTTGCAGTACTGGAATGGGCTGGTTGCGCAAAAGAGATTCATAACTTGCCCCATTGACTGTACAGGTTACAGGACACGAAAGACCAGTCTCCTCGAAAAAGAAAGGGCCAACGATAAATGCTGCCGTAAACCCGCACCACACAGCGACCTTTTGAGAATGAATTGACAATGGTTAAATTTTGGAACGGATTCTATCTTGCCCATATTCTGCAATTTTGAGTATTTACAGAACCTTGGAGATAGAAATGGGCTTCGTCCACAAAATGTTCCATGACCATGCATTTTCCAATTCCATTCGAGCAAGAAATTGCAGGGCGAAAGCTTCTCGTTTTGGCTGGTCAGCAGGAACCAACTCCTGAACATGAGTAATATTGAATTAATAGCATTGCAGGATGTTTCGTAAAATTTTACGAACCGTGCTGGCAGGCATGTCTGAAGTTCGGGAAATTCCCCATGCACTGAGCGTTCCCAAAGCACTGCTTGATGCTTCCTGCAATGCTCTAGACACATCCTCCACTCACGTCGAAGCAATTACTTTCCTCCCTCTGCCACATTTCACGTCAAATGAACTCGACTCTTCGAAGCTATCAATCATCTTCTTCAGACCAAATGAAGTTATCGGACCAGAGCCGCTTCTGAAACCCTTTAATGTCCGGAATTCCTTCAATGCAAATGCCGCACATTCACCGTTCTTGTAAAAAAGCTTCACAAGCAGAGCCCGATCCTTCAATGATAGAGTCATGACTACCTTCTCAGACGCAGAATAACAGGAACTGCATGTTAGCAGCCTTTTTATCACAAATGTAATGTGTGGTGCGCCTGTCACGTCTTTTAATTAGCGTCTTAAAATTAGCATATCTTTTAAAGCAATCGTTTTTCAGCATTTTATCGCGAGTACAGCGCCAGCTATCGGTAAACTTTTGAACTATTTTTTCTTTCTTTCGCAAAACAAATTCCCATTGCTTCACGTATACTCATATGAAATATCAGGTCATTCTGACTAGCGGATAATTTTTTACAGCCTTTTGAAAGTGCAACTTTAATTATAATCACCCTGTATATAATATGATTGGCAATCAATTTGAAAAATGTAAGAATAAATGAAGAAACGTTATCCACCTAAAAAAATGGAAAATTATTCTTATAGGACAACATTTCCCAATGCCTAAACTTGTAATTCAGAAAAAGTTGTTTCTAATGTTTTTAAGATTGTAGTAAAGACATGTAGCCAGCAAACAGAATTTAAAGCAACTTTTCGAATTTTCAATAATGATAAACCTTCATCACTAGTCTGAAAGAGTATTTAGCTACAATTTGGTCAATAAAATTAATTTCAGTTTCATACACTTTCAATATTTGCTTTAATCTTGATATATGGCCTAAACATTTTTATATTTTACTAAAATATGACTACTTCTTGTTGATTAATAAATAAAGATATATTTATAAAACGGTTAGTAAATAACCATAGTGCAGTAGTTTTAGATTTGCATTTGTATAAAATTGAAATTTGTCAGAATTTAACTTTTAAAAATAAGCTTATTAATCAGTGTGTGAAGATTTCTATTTGTGAAAATAAGTGAGATAAAAGAGACTAATAAGAGTAGTAAGTTTTGCTTCCTGTAATACCTTTTCTCTCTCTATTTCAAGATAGCATTGTTTCAAACCAAATCCTTCCTGTATCTGAAGTTCTACAAAAGGGATTGAACATCATGTGGGTCATTTTGAGAAAAAAAAAACCCCATAAAAATTATCATCCGATTCTGCTACCACAACAGCTGACAAGATATTCTCTGAATAACTTCTATTTGTTTTGTTTAATTTTCAGTAGTAATTAAAGAATATAATCTATAAACTGCTGATCAAACAGAAAGTGACATGATCGAAAGATTTCAATATAACACAGACCAATATGAATCCGGGGTATGCAGAATGTCAGCAAATCAGGCACACTGATCAGAAAAAGGGCATTTATTTTTTCCCATCATCCACAGAGATTCAATTGACCAAAAGGGGGTGTGGGGCTATTTAATAAAGATTAATCTGAAATACTATTAAATAAAATACATTGTTATTGTAATTTAAAATTAATTTTCAGTAAAATAATAATAATAAATAATAATACAATTCTACACTAAAAGAAACAAAGATATAAAATAAAACTATACTTGTACGCAATCCCAGAAACAAATTAAAGCGCACGAATTTACACAAGACGTTTTAAATAATTTAGTACGCAATTTAAACTTCTTAAAAGAACCTGCTCCAGTTTTAGGATAGCGACTTATAAATAAAAGTTTACTTGGTACAGAAATAACAATTTTTTGGTACTGAAATCAAGGAAAAGAGCTTATCAAGTATTTTCCTCAAGAAAGAATTACTTCTATACTGTATGGATATTCCTTTACGTGCAGCTAATTTATCTTCCACCACTGATCATGATCCATCACAGTGGAGACTATTGATTTTAGTAAGAGTAGCTTAAAAGGTGTCTTATTGGATAAAGGTAACGTTCTTGCTTCAATTCCTGTAGTTCATTCAGTAATTTTAAAAGAAAAAACCTCGATTTTTTTCCTCATTGAAACAAAATATCAAGAATTTAAAAGGGCAAATTTGTGGGGATTTTAAACTTTTAGACGTGTTATTAGGCCAGCAAAGTAAGTGGCTATACAAAAATGACCTGTTTTCTATGTGAGTGGGATAATAGATTTAAAATAACACTGGATAAGGAAAGAATGGCCTCTAAGGACAAATTTACATCTAGGATCAAAGAATGACATTCCTTAGTGTATCGAAAACTAGTCCTCTTACCATCTTTGCACATAAAATTAGAATTTAAAACTCCAGATCAAAATGTTGATTGCTTTCGATATTTAATTCATATTTTTCCACATTGGAAGGTAAAATCAAGGTCGGCTCAGATATAAGACAGTTAATGAAAGATCATAAATTTCAGGGAAAAATGAAATCAATCAAGAAAAAGTATGGGTCATAAGGATCCTAATTATTCTGAGAAAATTACAAGATCCTAACTATATAATAAAAGTGGCAAAAATGTTTCAAAACTATGAAGATTTGTATTGTAAAATGAGCTTACAATACACTTGTCGCACTCGCATCTGAAGTATTTTCCAGAAAATCTTGATGCTTTGTGTGACGAAAAGAGTGAGATATTTCACCGAGATATAAAATACATGGAAAAACAATATCAAGACACTAAAATGTGAATATGATGTTAGATTCAAATTCTAAGGGACATAAGTATTATTCTGAAGGAATAATAGAATAAATTTGTCTGATTTTAATAATATTATTTCTGTTACTTTATTATTATTTAATGGAATTTTCAAGTAAATATTATTACAATAATGAATGTTTTGCAAGTTGTTTGTACGAATGTTTTTTAAAATATCTCAAATTCGAAGTTTTTAGCTTCACAATTGTAAAAAATCAGAATACTAAATACAGAAGAATTGTAAAGAATCAGATACAGAAAAAATAGATATTGAAACCAACGTCACAAATATCATATTATTTACATAAAATTATGCAAACCCCAGACAAAAATTTAAATTTTGTTGGCCTGTTAGATTGTTTCTTATCAATAACAATAAGTTTATTCTATTAACTTACGAAAAAATGAATTCTAAAGTGTTTCAATAGATTTGTAGTGCAATAATAGATTTCAGGTTTTATGTGTCATAAATCAGAATTTTTGTGTTATATTGATTGACATCAGATTTGTGCTATTCTTTGTTTCTTTTCACACGTAATTATTTAACTTCATTTGTTTGTTGTTTGAAAAGATGGAATTTTGCAATCTATTTTTCACTCACTCATTGATTTACCAGAATTATGAAGGTATGTACACTTTTGTGTTCTCGATAAAAATACACTATTTTACTATTTTGATAATTTAAATATCAATTAACTAATTAATTTAATTAAATTTTGATTCCATACATGTGGTGCTACCTGATAATGAATTTGAGAAAATATTTATTCTGTAATATTTATAATAATGAACTACAAATTTAAGACTAAAATGTAGAAAATAATTAAAATAAGAAATTCTACTTTTTAGTACACTAATGAAAATTTCGTCAAAAAATTCTTTTTATAAAATTCATCAATATCTTGCATTTTCAAAATATTATCAATGAAAGAATTACTTGAATAGTGCGTAACTAAAATGGGAATAATTTTTCGAACAATACGGTGCAAATTTCTGTAGGTAGGCCTGAGCTCCAAAATTTGCTTTTGAAAAATGAATTAAAAATATATTTATATGTTGAATAAAATTAAATATAGCATACATTTCACATCACATACTTCCTTGCTTTATTTCTTTAGAAATATAATACTTCTTTAACACGCTAAAAAATCAAACAATTAAATTTTTTTCTCATTTTCCCTTTGCGTTCATTCTAGTCGTAAATATTTTATTTCGAAAACTCAATGGAACTCAACCAATAAATTTGTTTTCTGAAACAAATAAACTTTACTCGGTAAGACTAAAATGGTTAAGGTATATTTTTCTGAAATTAAAACTCGCAATGCTCTAGATATTGATTTTTGTAGTTCAGATGTTTTATTTCAACAAATAGTTTATGCAGTCAGGCGGAAAAATTCAATAGTCCACGCGCAATAGCCAGCAATCAGATAACGAATCCCCAATAAAACTTTTTCTTAACGTGAGTTTGTTTTATATTTCTCAATCATTGAATGTTTGTATTACTTCAGCTTTATTTTCGAAACAATACTTGTAGAGGGACGAGACTCATGTTTGTATGGAATGCCGCTGTTGAAGAATTAATTCAATTTCAGGAACCATTTTTATTAGATGGCTAAGTTCCACGACACAGTACATTAAAAGGTACAAGGCGCAAGACAGAGAACAACAACACAAGACAAGTACACAGAAGAAAGAGAGAGAGGGGCATCATGGGAAAAACCCGGATGGCTCTAGTAGCGCCACCTACCATAAAAAGGAGAAGGCAGTGAATTGTAACCGCTACATACTCATAAAAAGCTAATTTTTTTTATTTGACTATTTCAAACATTTCATATTGCTATTTTCGCATATCGGAGATATGAGACTAAATTGAATGGAAATTGTGTAGCTATGGATATATGAATTTCACGTGGAACAATTCACATGATTTGTTAAAAAAAATTTTGATTATGTTTAGCATTTATTTCTGAAAAAAATCGAATTTAAAATAACTTCAAATTTACCTAGAGGGACAAATTTATCGCAAACGATGAAAATGAAAAAGTAATGTTCAAATTTTCTTGCTACAGTTTCTTTGTCTTCCAGTGGTATAGATTAGATTCAAAAACATGTGATCTAAAAATTTCCACTTGAAACGAGAAAGTTGATAGCTTTTCTTTATTAACATACTAACTAATGATTAAGTGCGTTTCTTTTAAACACATTACTGTTAGTTTCCTTAGCTATCACCTGTTCTAAAAATTGTGAGATACAATGAAAGTTACGTGGAGAAATAATTATATGAAAAGTTTCTGCGGTGAAAGAAACATATTCTATACATAAAAGTTATATACAAAATACAAAGATACGATATATTTTCATAATTCTTTAAATAAATTATAAAATTTAGTTTTTTAATAAATGAATGGTTTCAAAAATGTAACTCGAACACTATCTTGTAAATGTTTTCGGCAGAAACAGAATCAGCTATGATCGCCATTGTCTAAATTCAATTTTTATTTTGTGTAAAGGCAAAAATTAAATTATTACTTTCAGTTTCGGCCTTAGAATAAAATATGGAAACACAAGCATGTTTCATAAAAGGCAAATGCTGAAAACCTTAGTTTAAATATTATTATTTCCATGCTTCATTTTTTTTTATTATTTCATTCGCATTTAGCTTTCGATTTTAGAGGAAAGATTCTGCATTCTTTATCTTAATATTTTGCTTCCATTTTTGCATAGGATGCAAAAGAAATTCAAAACTAAATTCCGCCTAATTGTCTTGGAATCACACAATTATTCATTTTGTCACGAAGCAAAGCTACTCGTTCTGTTTTTGGTGTTGATCTTATTTTTGAAAAAGAAAGACCATAAAACTGGCACGTAAGCCTTGGCTTTCCAATAACTAAGGGTAAGAATCAGAGTAGAATGTTTCTCTCTAGACATTTGAAATACGAGTATGATTTATTACACTTGCAGTATGAAGAATTAGGGCGAAATTGTGTTACTTTTAAAATTCTCCTATTCTTTCTTTTTTACATTCTGACACACACATTCTTTGAAGTAATATAAACAGAAGAACTTTTTTGTTGCTTGATAGAGTTAATTTTGTTGAAGTGAAAATGGAACGAAGCAAGATGAATCGCTAACTGGGAATGCATTCTTTATTTTCAAAACACATTGTGTTTCAAAACTCCTGGTGCAAACCTCCAATGGGTTGCTAGAGGACATCTGAGAAAGTACAAATCATAAGATAACGGAGAATTCAGACAGTGATGCAATATTTCCTGTAACAATCTGATATATTTATCTCGGAACAGTCACATGTTTTGTGGATAATTCCTTAGTAATAATTGTGATTAAAGCGGACTACACTTTACATTGCCACACACCCCTGACTCCAGAGATTAAAATCTCCGGTTTGCAGTTTGGATGAGTATGGGTACAAACTTCATTGACTGAACAAAAAAATGTTTACAGACAGTGTTTAAACATTGGCGAAATACATGTGAAAATTATAAGAGCAATGAAAAATGAGCTATTTACAGGTGAAAATAAAAACTCGTGAAGCAGAAACAATTTTAAGACAGGTCCCAAAAGTTTATTGCGTTTAAAAACTTGTAGGAGGACTGATTAGGGTCCTAGGTATTGAACCTATAGAGGGTCGGGGTCCATCAGTCTGAGGTCTTGGTGAAGGAGAGAAATCTGGGTCGGAGTCGGCTGAACTGGTTGCTGTTTGATGAGGTTCTAATTTTCAGTGAGGAAAGATATAAGTTTAGCTATTTGTATTCTTGATAGTTAATTTAAAAGTAAGATTTTTCACCAAAGTAGAGCATTTTCTGCACTTGGCTTGGTAAAATTATAAGATGACGTAAGGTGACAAGAAGTTGCGCAGTGGAGATGGTCTCCCTTTTCCTCCGCATGCGCAGATATCAGAATAATGAAGCCGGAATCTGTAGAGATAGCTGGGAAACGGATCCTGGCCCGTAGCTAAAAGTTTGAATTCTCTCGACCATGAGGCTTGAATTAGAGAGACTTTAGGGAGTATATTAAAGATAGATCGCCCAGTGTCGCTTGAATCCCAGTCTTGTTGCCGTTTATTGAGAGAGAGGTTTCGACTAGGATATATAAAACCTGAATGGAAATACCATTATGTGAAAAGATGTGCAAATACTAATTGGTCTAGTCTAGGTCGTTTTTAGTGAAACACAGTGATTGAGCATTTAGTGAAGGTTTCAGCTAAGTACATTGAAACAGTTTTCAGGAAAAATATTGTAAAGAAAGAGTAGTAGAAGTAAAACTGTATTGAAAATGAAAGCTCTTATTGCATTGCTTACTAGCTACGGAAAGAACTGTTCAGTGATTTTGATTGTTAAATTGCTATTAAATAGTTGTAAATTGCTTTTCTAGTTTATCGATTGTTTTACATTGAAAGCTAAATCTTTTTGTATTCTAGCTTGTTTATCAGGTGGGTATTAAATTGGGGTGGTAACACCCCACGAACCCGCTAATGAACGTCTGAATCACGAACGTTCTGGCGAGTTAAATTTGCTCTCTACCATCCGATGAAAACTCGCCATATATTCCAAAAGCATAAAAATATATAAGGCTCATGTCACATCGAAGTAAATTTGAATCTTTCTTGACATAAAGTGAATTCGATCTTTTATAAGATTTTCGGCGGACTGGTTTTGAAACTGTGATTTGCAGAACCTGAAGCCAAGATTATGCTGACATCAAAGCGAACCTAATTCAGTTTTTGAGTATTTTGTACTATTCGATGGTTGTTCATCTTCACTTTAACGACACTGCTCCATTTGGATTTACTGCAACAAAAATGGGAATATGATTAAGTTGCCTTGTGATTATTCATTAAAAATAAATTTAGCAGCGTGAACTTAAGAGAATTTTGGTCCTCAATAACTGTTGAATATCTACTCCTACATGCTAAAAAGAAGATAATTGTAATTCCTGTTGCTACTTTTTATTCTTTCGTGGCTGAATGCTCTTTAATTGTTGTTATGAAATCAAAGTAGCCCTGGAAAATCAATTCGGAGAAGGAAATGAGGGTATCTTTGTCTAGACTTATTCTCCGATATGAGAAAATGTGTAGTATCTTCAAATTCATTCGCCCCTACGATTATTATTATTATATTTCTCATACCGACCCTGCATACCCAAAGGTAGAAAGCTTGACATGAAGTTGTTGGAAAGAAAAATTTCGAAAACTCCGACTGGTGATTATATGTATTAAAATTTCTTCAATAACATTTTATGTGACCTAAAACATGTTTTATTCAATTCTGCTTTGACCTATGCAAAACTTATTACCTATATTGAGAAATGTACTTGTTTGAATTCTACGTAGGGCGCCGAAAATCAAAAAGTTTTGGAACCACTGTTCTTTGTTACAATTCAAGGAAAAACACTTTTCAGATTTTGAGCATAGAGGAAACTAAGCACTCTTGAAAATAAAGTATTTAGGTATAGTAGCAATCCAAATCCTTAATTAAATATCTAACTTTCCCTCCAAATTGGCTGGAAAAGAGTAAAACTTCTATCTCCTTCAGAGTCAGAAACGTGTTCGAATTAGAAGAAGATGGATCGTCAATCAATTATCTAAGTGCAATCTACGCTTAGTGGTAAAAAAAATACTGATTTAGCTAACATACTATCAGATCTTTACGAGATCCAAAATAGTACGAATTTTATTCTATCCATGAGATAACTTGGGAACGATGAGTGTAATGGATGTCTGAAATATCATATTAATATGTGAGTTCATTTATAATAGTATTTCTGTTGAAAAAAGGGAATCTATGCAGTGGAAATTAGAGCAATAAGAAGTATTCAGTGCTATCAATTTCAAAAAAAGGATTTTAATTCATGGCTACCATTTGGTCAAAGTTAAAAAAATATGTTAGTAAAAAAGTTGCCATTATTCGAGCAATGCAGCAACAACAAAAATGCATTAATAAGTATTTTAATTTAAATGTATCTGATAAATAGTAATTAACATCTAGAAATCATTAATGGTTGTTTCAAATCATTTTTACCTTCGATGGAAAAAAAGAATGCACTTAAACGTTAACCGCAGACATTTATTTGAGTTACGGAATATGTTGATTTTGATACATTATTTGAATTTTTAAAGTGTATTTAATTTTTTTTAATTTTATGATTCTGATTGCTACTTGTTTATATTTTTTTACGTACATACTATAATAATGGAATATTTTCTTACCTATCTCCTTTTTAAAAATTTGCTATCAAGGGTATAGGGATCGAAATTTTGTTGTTTAATGCTATTCTGTACATTTAATGAAACCTATATATCCTTGCCTACATATTAAAATTGGGCAGCGGTGGCCTAGCTCAAGGTGTCAACTTCGGGGCCGGAGTGTTTTCCAGTTTCTTAATCCGATTCAACTGAAAATCCGTCGTGTATTGGGCCTGTTGCACGCCAAATCATACGTAATGGGCCAACTTGTCTCCCGCTGGTGTGGTGCGGAATATTGGAGAGGGGGTGACAGCCCAGGCGTCGTTCTTGTCACCTGACCGCGATTAAAAATTACGAGATCCGTCCCAAAATATCCCTCGTGTTTCTTCCAGAAAATGAGACATTAATATAACTAAACTAAACACATCAGAAATATTAAAATATCTCTTTTTATATATATCTTGTTGCCAAACCGAAGATGAAGCAGAAAGTTTTGAAAAATGTTATTGTTCTTGCATAAGGTAGCATTTTATTCGAGTCTGAGTTTTATATTGATCTTCAATAGCGCGCAAGTTCTCATCTTAAAATTCCAAATAATTAAAACTTAATTTGAATTCATTTTCCGAAATTCTTAATCTACTCTAACACACCCATTTATAAGGTAGGTGCCCCAATATCACCCACTTAAGCTATTATTTTAATCAGAGGGCTAATTTACGCGCAAATTTATCTAAAAATAGTTCCAATCTATTATCTGGACTGTTATCCAAATATATACTCAATTTCAACTCTAAAACAAACACACCAAAACTTTTTTTGCGACTGCAAAATTTTTCCTTCTAAAAAAAAGTTTTCCTAATATCGCCCACTATATGTTCCTAATACCGCCTATGTCTGAAATGGATTGAAACAAAGTCAAGCTTATGCTATGATCATACTTTCTTTATTAAACATGAACATTAAGGCAGAACAAAATTTGAAGTTATACAAGACAGCTTTTTTGTACTTTTAGCAATGTAGTTGATGTACTTTCCCCTAAATAAAACATTAAAATGAAAAGGAACTTAGGATCATTGTCAGGTGATAGGAAATCAACCATGTATTTTTAATATAGTTCCCCTGAAAAGGCTAGGGCGATAATGGTAATACCCAAGTAGGCGATAATAGGAACACTCAAGTGGGCGATATCAGGAACAACCTTGCACTAAAAGCTGGCGGCCTCCCCCTTCGGAATCGGATCGCAAGCCAAGAAACAAACCACACCGAAATGTAGCAAATTATAGTCACTATCACTGCCTGAAATGATTTAACATTATCAATTGATCTTTACTGATTATATTAAAATTAATGAAACATGATTATTAACTCCCTTTACACGAAAATCAACAAAAATTCCCAGAAAATTGAAAAATCAGCACAGACTCAAATGGCTTCCTCATACAACTACAGAAGGAGAAAAGCTTTGTATTTCTGATAGTGGCCACCATATATCACTAAAAATTAAGAAGAAACCATGGTGGACGATATTAGGAACGAAGGCGATATTCGGGCCCCTTACTTTAATTAATATTACTTATTTTTAAATTTCGTGTAGTGCGATTAAGTATGGAAAAATACATAAAACTTGGTATAGATGTTTATCTCTATGAATTATATCTGGACAATAAATGATGTTGAGGGTAAATAATTATGCACCTGTTTTTATGCTTAATTTATATCCTACAAAATTTCATTGCAAGCTAGAATGAGTTAACAGAGTAAATAATTCCTATTCTATATTATTTGTGTTTGTTTGCCTGGATGTCCTAATATACTTCTTGAAATACGGAAATAGATAACTGATTTACAGGTTTATCTTAAATCATAAAACACCAACCTTCTCAATTAATATCAAGTTCTCAAGACTTAATATGTTATATTTCAGACAGTATCCAGTTATTTTAACCCCATTTTACAACTCTCATCAAAACATTGGACGAGAAGGCAACTCGGCGAGAACCATACTGCTACTCTTGTCATTACAACAGTCATGCGAAATTTGAAACATCACGTTCAAAGAAACAGAAACTTCATTTCCAAAGACAGAACACACTGAGATTTAAACTCATCTCCAACGGGAGCTGTTACTACACCCATAGAATTAAAGCTTGAATTGCATTCCTTTTCTGCACCACGTTCTCAACAACCAACAACTCTCATTTCGGGATTTTGTACTTGTTTTCACTTTCAGAAGCAATCCTTTGTTTACTTTGGCTTTCTGCAAGTGAATGGCACTGCTTGTTCAAAGCAATATTCCTAGGGGATAGTTTAGAGGAAGGATATAGCTTTCCGCTAAAAGGGAATATTGTTCAGCATCACATTCACTTTCAAAACAACTCTGTTTCTCGCAATCAGAATGAAAGCACTGCTTCCACCTATTTGAAAGTGAAGGCTTGCCACAAAATTTGATGGCAGCACTGCTTGTAATAGGAATGGCGCTTTCTTTCTTGCCATATGTTGCACAACTTCCATTACCAGTTGTTTAATACGAATTTTAGAACTATATTTAAAGAGTCTAGGAGATTTAAAACTTTAGATATTCAGCTAAACGCACCTTGGGAGTTCAGTAAATTCTTTTTTTCCAAAATTAAAATGTAAGTTGATTTATTTTTAGATATGGAAATAACAGATTAACAGAAAAATAAAACTTTTGCATAAATATATGGATAAAAAATGTCTTACAAATGTTATTCATTCTCTTTATGGTAAATTCTAGGCATATACATTATATAGGCATGAATGTACATTATATACGCATGAATATTACTGGCAGTCATGAAACAATTCTTTTCAACAGATTCTTAATTAACTGCAGTGAAAAAATGGGTCTTTATAAAGGAATTCAAGTTACAATTTAAAAATGAAACGACATGATTAAAAAATATTCATAAATTTGTTAAAATTTTAATTGATGAATTAACGGATATGAAAATGAAAGTAAAATATTAGAAAGAAATTAAAGTATTGCCCTACAATTGTACAAATACAAAGTAACCATACTAAAGGTTTGTATGTGCCAAACTTTTATACGTCCGAGTTTTCAGACCTAAAAATTTACATGTCAAAGAAAGAGAAAACTGAACTGAAAAAAAATCTATAATATGACCGAATGAAAAGAAATATCGATCCATATATATGAATAGAGTTTTGATATGTTGGAACTAAGTCACAGAGTTTCTTTCAGAGAAAACTATTTGGAAAATACGCTTTGATATTAGTATCAAATTGATGCACTATTTTGAAAGAAACCGTAATATTTTTAAAAATTAGTTTTGTACCTATTTGCATCTTTTAACATACACAAAATGAATTACATAAATATGAAAATTACAAACAAATGAAATGAGCAAATTAAATAGTTACGATATAACAAAATATGCTTAAAAACCACACATTAAATACTGTGCAAGTATGAAAAAATCATACTTTAGTTTTTGTGATATCAGTGAGCTTTGCTGGATAAATTTTATATTTCATAACTTTTCCTCTTATATGTATATGCCTTGCATAATGTTAAATGAACGCTCAAAAGATTTTGTGTATTAAAATATTATTTAATCATAATGTAATAAAAGTTATCATTCATGTGGGCTATTTTTAATTAAATGCCGAAATTTTTAAAAATCAAAAAACTCCACATTGACTATTAAATACTTTAAATTTGCGTACACAAATCTTGACAGATGAATAATTTGCTATAATTTCCTTTCAATTAAAAATCTTCTGCCTTATAGTTAGTTCTCTGCATGACTTCTGTTCAGGCTTTGTTTTGAATTGAAACAAAATTAGAAAAATTGCCAACTATCTAAAATTTCCATCAAAAAATAGAAATCAGTTTGTCTTATAACTACAAAAGTATCTTTGAATATATCTTAAATATTATACTAAAGGAAATTTTGTAGTTGCAAATAACCGCTTTTAGTGGGAGAAATCGTGCTTTCACAACAAAACAGGTTTTAAATTCCATCGTTATTCCAAATAATTTCAGTGCATGTGAATATAACTGTGGAAATCAATATCAAACAAAGAAAGCCAAAAAACAATTATAAACTCAGAGGTAATCTAAAAAACAAACAAGATATCCATTCTAGTCCATTTTTTCAAGGGCTAAGGGCTATATATAATTATGCTAACTATTGATTACTACGATTTTGTATCAAATGTTTATTGGAAGAGTAAATAATTTCATTTTCAGCTTAACATTTCAAATTAATGAGAGGTAATCATTTGAAATGCATAATATAATTTATATATTTTTTCTGATGCGAAGATTAAAAAAGGAACAGATATTAAAATTAGACGAATAATATCAATCGCTGTTCCATATAAGTAGCACAATTGAAAACGAATTCAATGTGCACATCTGAAGTGTTCTCCCTTGAACTTAAATAAAATAAATGCTGTAATTTCAGAAATCTAAATAATATATAACAAAAAAATCGTAAATTATCGCGCTTACACAATTATAACCCCTGTGTTATTCCTCAACTTACTGTGGTTCAATTTTCCTGTATATATCTGTGCATTTCTTAAAGATTCATTTTCACCAGTATTTTCCCAACATTTATTTGACCTGTATCGTGAGCGTAATGCGCCTCATAAATTGCCCATGGTCTAAGCTGTGCTACGTGACAATTAAACGGTCTGCAATCACGATACCTGTCACGAGCATGCATAAATGGCCCGGTAGTCTGACGTAGGCTCATCAGTGTGTTGATTCCTAACTCCCCAGACAAACATTTCGAGCGCCATTCCCAAAACAATGCAGTATTGGATATGGAGATCCATTGTTCAAGGATTTATTTGTCTTGAGTACGGAGACTGGAAATCGTTTATTAGTATAAATACTGGATATCATATGAGTGGGAATAGTTACCATTAATTTCATTGCACATGCATTATTAGAAGCAAAGGAAAGATCTTTATCTCCCTTCGCATCTGGAATTCAAAAGTAAACGGTTCTTTGGATGGTGGTATTATTCTGAATGTGATTTATGGAAATATTTCAGCATTGGTATCTTATATAATAAAAGTTACATACGTGTATAATATGCTAAGTATTATACGTACATATCTGCTGTATTTGTAGAAGAATAGGCCGAAATCTTTTACATTTTAATGAAGCGCAACAAATGCAACTCATTATAAATCCTAAACCAAAGAATCGAGTATCATTTCTTTTTTAATGTAACGATTTTTAATGTTTTCATACTTGAAATTTCAAAATTCTATTGCAATATAATATTCCAAAGTAAAATTTACAAAATAAAAAAAAATTTAAAATTATAAAAAAAATTAAAATTATAGAAAAAAGATTTTAAATTATAAAAAAAAAGATTTCCATTTCTCACTCATAGATGGCAGTATGATGCATTTAGGAATAGCACAGAAAGGGCGAACTATTCTCATTTCTTTCTCTTTGTTACGAAATTTATTTTTCAGTTTTGCAAGTGGCTTGCGAGGTGACGAAGTCACCGAGTTCAGCTGTCCCCAAGGTGTAGGTGGATATGTGGGCAAATCCCCTCTTCTGTAAGTGTGTAAGTGATATGCTAAGATTCTAGATAATTCATTAATAACTCAACACATTAATTCTAAATGTGTGAGTATTTGGATCTGATTGCAAATTAAAATTATGTCAGGGGATTCATAACATTTTCTGAAGATAAACGAGGCGCTATTTTGTGTTTTCCCTCATGTTCATAACCTCTTATCACATGATACTCTACATTATCCATACAATATCTTTGCGATGTTGTGCGGCCTTCAGAATATCGTAGTAAAATCGTAGATATATCATAGAATATCTTGTTCTAATAGGGAATCATCTTGTCCAAAACCTAGCTGAATTTGTATATAATCGGTGGGGATTTTAGTGCTTCTCTTTTTAAATGATAAAGGTATACATAGTTGAAATTTTAAGATATCTAATGCATTTCATTTTTTACCTGTAAATTTCATTCATAGTTCAAATTTTCATATGAGCTCTATTGCAAAGAAACGATTTCCTTAAAATGGAGAGATTGAAGTACATATGCATATAAGTCGACTCTAGCGATAAATAAAAATTGCAAATAGTAACACAGTTGCTGCCAAATGATAGACGATACAAGGTCCACCTGCATGAACTTTTGTTTGAACAAGGTATTTTAAATCTCGAAACGAGTTGGTGTACAGTTTGGATGAAAAAATTCTGAACTGTACCGAAAATTAATAACATACAATGTATAATTATTCTTAAATAATCTATAAGAGGTATTTTCCCCATGTGTATGAGGTAATTCATTCCAAAGAAAATTAAAATGAAGCCACAAACTTCATTTTAAAATCATTAACTATCTTTTCATATTTTCTCCATTTAATGAAAGCGAAACTCACTGCTGGCATCTTTTTAATATTTGAAATATCTAGATTGACCCTTTATTGGCTAAAGAATATGAAATATTTCCGGTAAATGTCTCTTTGAGGGTGATGTTGACTGAAGACGTAGCTTCCGTTTGCAGACTTAACACAGAAGCTTAGACTTGGCCTAACAGTTCACTGAATGTATCACACGCAGATATTTTGATTAAAACTACAAGCGGGCGCGCCCTCTATACCAACATGAAAGGTCGCGCGTATTTCCTAGATACGCTATTGCTAAATATAAATTTTTAAAAGGGTAATTATTAAAATTTAAAATTAGGTTGTAATTGGGCAAGAGTTAATAAGTACAATTATTTTAAACAATTTTCATTTAAAAAGGAATGGAAACAATGTAAACATAAAAAACAAAAAGAATATAAAATCACTAATGAATTAGCTGAATGACTTGAAAATAAATGCAATTGCCAATTTCTCAACTGAAATATTTACATTTGTAATATAAAACTGTAAAGACAACATGGAAGTAATAAACAATTAAAATTTAGATTTAAAAAAGCAAGAAGTTAGTTTTATATTCATTCAATTTCAACAGTCGCGCGAATCTCTGAAATACAAATAGGAAATTCGCAGAGTCCTATTAATGCCTCGAATTTCAAACGCTGACTGGAAGAATACCCAAAGTCATGTTTTCGTAACGCCTTCTGGTAAAAAGATATAAAACGAAATGATTCTTTAGTTTATCTTTCACATACGCGCGCCCGCTGGAAGGTAATCCCAAGTAGCACATAATATTGTCTAATATCATAAAATTCGGAAAAGTAATATTGTACAATATTTTCCCCAATATTGACACAGCGTAAAACTAACTTTTGCAACTTTTTGAATATTCTACAATGTTTTTTTTCATAATATTGGATAATGTCTTATAATAATACATAATATTATACCATATTAAATAATATTGTACTATACTGAATAAAATTATATAATATTGAATAATATATAAAATATGCAATAATATTATATAATATTGAATGATATAAAAATATACTGGAATATTTTAAAATACATTTTAGAAGCAAGGAAAAATAAAGATTATTTTTTTTATTTTCTAAGTACTCAACTTCTCGGTATCATCTTGTTATTTTTTGAACAGCCATCACTGAAAACGAGCTTTGAATCCGGGACCGTTCGCTTATCAAACCGGCATCATGCCACTGGACTAGCGAGATTTATCTAGAACGCGTAAATGATGATAATAAAATGTAGTTACAGAGTTCGGAACTCAACGAAATTTCACTCACATTCCCATTTAATTCTGAATAATCTTTTGAATTAAATTATCTTTTTTTCGTTTCAGTTTCGAGTTAAAAAGGAAATTTGAAGCCAAAGAGGAAGCAATTTTAGCTATTATCAAAGGTTTGCCAATTGAATAAATTAAGGCAATAAGGTTTAAAAGTAATTACAATAATATGCTTGAAAGGTTTTAAAATAATTTTGAAATTTATTTATTCCTCTTTCAATGCATTACGAGACTCCTTTAACAGTTATAATTACAGTATTGATTGAAAATCAAATACAAGATTCGCAACAATAAATCACGTGCATATTTTTCCGATGAGAATAACAACACCAAGACCATTCACCAAAGATCACGTAAAGGGGCCAAAGACTTGTGAAGTAAAAGTTAGTAAGTTTTTATATTCGATTGCTGTATAATCAGAAATATATTAGTTTCAAAAAATAGGCTAAAAAATTTTAAATAATAAAAGCCCATATAAGTTTGCATTGGCACTTTAAATTACAAGGTAAGGATTTGAAAATGTAAAATCATAGACATAGAATCTTGTACACAAGCATCTTATGGTAAAACATATCCTAGAGAAAAAAATCGCATAGTATAGCATATATTGGAAAGTTGAGCATTCCTATATTGAAGCTTATAAATAAATATATCACACTGAATAGATGTCAGATATTTATATATATTGTATCCTTTATTTTGACAAGAATAAATCATCCTACTGGTAGAATAAAGTATTGAAATAAACTTAGTTATTTCAGAAATGGAGTATGGCATTCTAGCCAGAATTTATGATTTTATTTGGACATTCATTTTTTTAGAATTCTATAATAAATCAAAATATGGCTCCATCGATTTTGAATCGGTATATCAAGTGGTAAAGAAACACTGGGATGTCAAATTCTTGAAATGTTACTTCTAGAGTTCCGGTATTTTAATATGATTTGAAACAAGCTAGAAGCATTTTAAATTGTTCAATTAAACAGAATAATGTTACTGACATTTTATTCGGATCGAGGAGTTGGACACTGTTTGAAAACTGTTTAAGAAAAGGAAAAAGGGAACTTTTCTCCTAGTCTTTGTGTAATTTTTAGACTGATGATGTCTGCTGTCTGTACTGAATTTTGTTTGTTTGTGTTCTTAGAGAAAGAATAG
>BGPR01002005.1:157599-179915 GCA_013235015.1 Araneus ventricosus
ATACCATTTATCCCAGGCTGTCTAAATCTTAAAAGATATACAAAAAATTAAAAAAAATCAATTCCGGCAAATTAAAAAAGTTTTATCTTTATAAAATTAATAAAATTTAATAATTTAAATAAATAAAATAGAAACGTGAAACAAGTATAGACTTGGATATCAAATTCTTTTGCTCTTTCAGAAAAGTCATTGACCTTATGCAAGCAAATGGGATGAAGGAGAAAACTTTCAAACGATGCATTTCAACAATCATGGCTGAACAACAATACAGCAAAATCACTTTAATATGAATCGTGAGATGTCTGAAAACAAATACAGACAGGTAGAAAAAATTGCGAGGGAACTGTGATAGCAAAAAAATGTCTGTTGTGGAGTTCCTGTCGGTACGATGCATCATTGAAACTCTACATTTAATTCAGAATTATCTTTTCTTTTTCTTGCCGGTGGGATGACTCAGCTTATTTTGATTGTATTTTTTGTTATATTAGTTATTATTGGTTCGAGTCGAAAATTTTATTTGAAATAAAGGGAGCTATGAATCAATCTTTTAAGAACCGGGAGCTTTTCTTTATCAAAATTCAAATCCTAATTCAGAACCTCTAAGATTCTTCAAACAGAAACCTGCCATGTCTTTATTTCTGTTTTATTGGCTGTTTCTACCATGCGTAAAAATGCCGCTGTTTTGGCTTGAAGCTCTGAAGATCAAACTATTTTATTTGACATTCCACTTTCAAATTATAATATGAAATATAAATTGGAATCTTTAAGTAGATTCCTTGCTGAAACACTACCTATTGCAAGGGTTCTCCTCACAATGGTTTTCCTTTCAGAAAATTTCTGCATCATGTGAGCAAGAAATCGATGTAAATATGATTGAGAAGGAATGTAATTTTTTTCAAGCGGAAAATCGCCAAACCTGGTAATAGATTTAACACGATTAAGATCTAATGGTTGGCGACCATCTTAATATTTGGTAACTGTGTCGCGAACTGTCTAATTTTATGTCTATTTTTATTCCTAATTCGTTATTCCGTGCGTCCGAGACCTCGGTGGCGTAGTGGTAAGGTTTCGGCTTCAAAGCCGGAGGGTTCCAGGCTCGAAGCCCGATTCCACTGAAGATTCGCCGTTTATCTGAGCCTGTTGCACGTTAAATCATACTTATGGGGCAAAACGTCCTCCCGCTGGTGCGGTCTGGGGAGGGTCTGTGCTAACTCTTGTGTCTTTTTCGTCTGACAGAGGTTGAAATCATCGAGGTCCGTCATAAATAGCCTGCGTGTTGCTTCAAAATGGACTGGCATAGCTAAACTGAAGCTATTTATTTCGTCCATTTTCGAAATAGTCTTTGCATTGTTTTAACCCTCTGACTCCTAGCGGCCCTCAAAATCTTACTACCTTTGTATACGGAGGTTTTGTTGACATATGGATTCGTGAAATGGACTCGTCCGCCTTCTCCCCTTTTCTCCTCACAGTTGGTGGTCGAAAGCGCACTGGAGCGTGACCCAGGGGTAGAGATTGGGATGCTAGTTGAATGATACAGTCCTCGATGGAGAACATAATGGGATTTTTTTTCTATTGTTACCCCGATAGTAGGGGTTTATAATATTTTTGTTTTTAATGTAATTTTGCTAAATATATTCAAACAATTTATTTAATTATAAAATAATGTGGTGCACCGTAGTCAGGAAATGAAATTTGTCATGACTATTTATATTCCTTTTACAAGCTATTTGATAAACTCTTGGATTATAACTCTTCACAATTCTTTTTCACAAAAATGGTATCCCTTTTAAGAGAGATAAATTAACCTGTTGCATCCTAAACTGGTAACCTTCAGAAATGACTAAGAATAAGAAGGGAATATTTGTGTCCTGTTCAATCGACACTGAACAAGAGAAAATAGGCTCCTTTACAAAGCAAGGCTCCCAATTCTATAGCAAAATCTCTCTGACACATGTTCCAGTAATTTTACCACGCCTTACTTGATAAACGATTCTGAAATAGACTGTAATGGCCAGATGTAGCGTTTTCTTTCCTTGGTCATTTTTAACACTAATTATAGTGACATTCGGTGATTGATTTGATGGTACATCTTGTAATGATAATGCAACAGGTTAACAGACTTCTTTTCACATAGAGAGACATGTTTCTGTATGAAAAACACACGCTTCTTTCTTAGACTAGGGGAGAATTATGAACAATTTTAAGGGAATTTATTTTTGAGGAAAGCGCAAATGTTTGTAAGAAATAAAATAGAATTGCGAACGTTTATATTTCCTTTGTACGGAAAAAGATAAACTAGAAAATTGAGAGTACTGTAAGTGATTTATATATAAGAGTATAACATAGATGAAATTTAGTAAATGGATTTAACTAACCAAACTGATACACCATTCATTATATCTCACGATAGTTGATTCGAGATTAAAGTCTTTGTGATTAATTGAATTTCAACTAGTATTTTTAATACCTAATTTACAAGAAAAGATTTTTTTATTAAGTAAAAAGAATATAAAATAATGTAACTTATCAGCAATATAAGCAGCAAACTCAGAAAGTAGTAAATCTACTGTGTTAGATTCGGTGGGTTTTACCATATTTTAAAATTGTTTGAGGTGAAATATTTTAGTCGAAGCCATTTTTATTTTTTTCTAAATGTTTATTTGGCCGGTAAAAATTCGGTCAAGTTTTTGATTTTTTTCATGAATTTTAATTTTTTGAGATTGGCTAAAATTTAATGAATTGACTAAACAATGTTTCCGACAATTTCCAATTTTCCAAATCCTAAATCACTTTGGAAAGCTTTTAGAGTGAATGTGTTTTAATTATTGGTCCTTCAAATGTCAAGTAGAAAAACATCAATCCTTACCTTTTTCTAAAAAGTGAAGTTAAATCACTCATATATGATTTTATAATATGACTCCTTATCGCTTAGAAATAAAATTTAATGTCTTTATTTAACACGTTATTGACCAAACCATTTACAGCATAGTTTTAAGAAAAAACAAATTTAATAAAAACAATTTTTAAATGTACACTTTTCTTTAGATGTATATAAGGGAAAAAGCATTCTATTTTAATTATTCCTTATCTTTCTTAATTCATTATTATAAATATTATGTAATCTTGAAATAATTTTTAACACAAATTTGCAATTATGAAACACCTCTTGTAAGGAATTAAAATTTAGTTCAGTTAATCGATTAATTTATAATTAAGTTATAAAAATATAAAAACTGTTGTATTGTCATCAAGAAGAAAAATTACAAGAAATTTTAAAAATCAAGTACATGACTAATAAAATTTAGCACAGCTTGCGAGTGTTTTGTTTTTGTTTGTTTATATTTAAAATCTTGAATCCTTCAATCAAGTCCAGTGAATCAAAAAATTACATATTCATGAGTAAATCATTTTAATTTTATTTTCTGGAGTAAAAGTTAACCCGTTTTAAAGGAATCATTGTTAGTCTATTAACGTACAAACTGATATTTGTCTTCATTACAAGAAACTCGAAAAAAAATCTACTCTAATAAATGAATTTCTAAGAAATTTAAATTTTTAAACTGTATTCTTAGCTTTAATATTTTTTCATTCAAATAAACACAGATTTAGTAAAAAACATAAAAGGTTAAACTTATTTTAGAATCTTATTTTGAAAGTTCAGCGTGTAATTCTTTCTGAAAACATTTGAAGCTTCCCGCAGGCGAAATCAATTCATCACTGTCAGCCATGAATAGCAGACGTTTCCCCTCCCCGAGGAAACCCTTGTGGAAAATTCGCTTTACTACCCAAACCCCTAGTTTGACCCTTGCCCGCCCGAAAATCCGCCTGGCTCGTTTAGAACCTACCAAGCCGGCTGGGGCGGGTGTCGTAGTGAGAGTGTTAAACCCGAACGTTAATAGAACTAAACTCTTTCTTTTTCCAGAAAAAAGAAATTTTGCTCTGCATTCCTCTTTTGAGAAAGATGGATATCGTTATTGTGAACTAGGCCCTCAAGCGACATCTTCTGACTATTGAAATCTTTTTATAATCCCCTAAAAATAAGAATAATCCAAGTATTCTTCTATTAGGTTCTGGATTTAAGATTTTTAAAAATTGTTTCATATAAATTTAAAGTATTAATTGATTAAAAAGTTTAAGTAGAAAATGGATTTTAATTTTATTTTCACAGAAGGAGAATATTTTTCATTGAACGCTTATAAAAATGATGTTTATGATTTTCTTTATTTAACATAATGCATGAAATGAGCAATATTGGATTATATATTTTATAGCTAATAATTTTCAACTATTATTTATAGCAATATTATGCTGTAATTTTATGGATGTTCAGCACAAAATTCTTTGGTGATTGCATTTTAGGCAGTTTCTTGCTGTTTGAAAGTATAATTCATTTGAAAGTATGATTGAAAAACGACGACTTTCTCCAATCCAAAATTGCACCATTGAATTCCTAACAATGGAATTATACAAAGATGCGAACAGTCGGAAAATATTTCTGTTCAGGATTCTAAAATTGAACTTTTGAAATAAAGATAAATTTGTAAGTATTATAATATATCTAAATTGTAGCCCATTGTCTTACAAAGATTTGTACTTGAATATGTGTATATAACTTATACATATAATTTTAAAACACAAATTTATGGAAGATCATTCGTTTTTGAAAGATATATTTTCGCCGTCCTACTTTGGTCTTTCGATTTTTTATTTTTTTTTATTTTCCAAAATCAGATTTCATATTTATAAAGAATCATTGAATCCGAAATTAATTAATTTATTGCGAAATGTATGGAAACAAAAACAAACAAATTCATTGATCTTATGTTGAGTATTAAGCCTAATTATTAAATATATCGGTAATACGCTGTGTCATTGATACCAAATCCAAATCATAAAATGTTGCTGAAGAAGTTGATCTTTACTTTCCAAAATGTCTCTTGCCTTATGGAGGAGAAATTATTATTTTCATTAATTTTCATCGCTTCATTTTGAGCACATTTTTCATTATTTACCCAAATAACATTATGAAAATCTTCCTAAGCAAGGAGGAAACAAAATCGAATATGGCGACCTATTGTGCCATTTTCAATCAGTTAACCTGGCAGTTGCACGCATATGCATTGAAAGATGCATGACAAACTCTCCAAACTAAATTCCCCCAAATTTGGCTTTGTCTCTTTCTTAATTTGGAGGTAAAAGTCAAATCGGGCAATCGAATTTAAACAGAGGAAGTATAAAATTATTATGAATATGATGAGTGGACTGAAAGAAATTAATTCGCAAGAAACATCTTGATCGCTGGAATGTTTTAATATTAAAGTTAATAACTTGCCCGAAAACCATCAAACCAGCTCATTTTGTGCATATTTCTTGCGGTAATATAATTCATTTTCACAACTGTGATCATAATTTAAAAGTTATTTTGTTGTTACATTGAAGCATATGACACTTAATTATATTAAGGAAGTCTTTAACACATGATATTTATAGAATGCTTCATTTGTCATCCCTGAATAGATTATTAGACCTGAACACTGTAAAAAGCTAAAGTCTTTTAAATAACTATTTATTTTGTTCGCTTAGATAAATTAATTAATTATGCTAATTAGCTATTTTAAAAATGTGAATTAAAATAGCTATGACATAGAACAATTCGGGAATTTCTCTATCAATATAGATTTTACTTAACTACGTTATTGCATAGTCATGCATGCTTACTACTTTGAAAATCTTAAACAAGATTTGTTGAATTAGCTAACGGGTGAAAAGTTGTTTCCGTACTGCTACAGAGATATCGAAAATAAAAATTAGGAAAAAAAAGTTATCATAATAATGAAAATATATACAATAAATCATAGAATTTATATTTTTATTTACTTTCCTTTAGTTAAGCATGGGATTTTTCACTGTCATAGCATTACTTTAAAAAAAACGCCTTAATTCTCCGTCGGGGTGTGCTATTTTTCAGATTGCTTAGTTTTATTTTGCTTTCTTTCTTGAAATGGTATTCCGGCCTCATATGACCTTCATACACCTTCGAAGAGTGGAGATTATCAAAGTTTCATCTTAAGCCGCCCATTTCCAAATTCCAGAAATCTCAATTCCGATCCCTCAGATCGCCACGTCCAAAGTTGTGAATTTTTTCGTTTGTCTAGTGTTTAGTTTCTATTTACATAATTAGTTTTTAAACTGTTGTAATTTATTAATACGAAATACATTTTATGTGTTGAGTGACTTGCGAATGATTATTTAAAATTGTCTCGATTAATACTAGTACTTTTTCAGTATTCTTTACAATGAGAACGAATCTGGAAGATGGTTTTACAACATTGGGGGATTAAAATAATATGTAGGAAATAAATATATATGGTTTACCAACGGATTCGGAAACCTTCCGCTTTGTTGCGCATGAGCCGGGAGGAGTTATTTTCATCAAAATGGGGAGAAGTGAAGAATGGAAGGGTGATGTTTACATTTTACTGAGTGTGATCTAGCAAAAAACTCCGTGAATGCGCTCATATGACTCATTGCCTGACACCCCTTTCTGGTGTAAAATCGTCCGAAAGTGGTAATCTCGGAATCCGTTGCGGAACAGTAACCGATATTTAATTTTAAAAAAGTTAAAGATTAAGACATCGTACATAAAAAGGAGCATGTGACCTGAAAAATCGTGTGCCTATTATGAGACATATAATAGCTATTCCTAACAAATGTTTAATGCCAGTCTCCTAACTGGTTGAGATATAAACGTTTCGTTTATTTTGATTGTTTTATATGTGATTTATTTTTCTAGTTCTATTATCTTCTAAACTTATACGACATAACAGTCTCAAGTTCTTCAAGAGTTACTTTTGTCCAGATACCAAAAAAAGAGAATAAACGTGCAATTAGTGACATGATTAATAGATTCAAAATACAATGAAGGGAGAATTCAAATTATTTGGACAATTTCCTAATTGAATATTGTGCGAAAATTTATCTACAAGTTGCCAGCTAAATTGCAAATGAGTAATATTATATCCTAAATTTGCGGATAAAGAGCCTTAGGTGTTTCCAGTCCACTTCTGGGTGAGATGTGGACTGGAAAGTCCGCAGTTATACTCCGTTATTTCTGAGTTCTTCTAATGGTGGAGATGCATAACTGCTCAGAAAAAGCGAAATAGTGTCTGTGGTTTCGTGAAACTCCTTCTGGAAAACAAATCCAAGAAAATTTCATTAAAGAATACCAGGAAAGTCCCCTAAAAATGAGAAATTACTTGCATTGCACTTGGTTTGATAGACATGCTCAAAAACATTTGCAAGAACGTTTACGGAAGTGACATTTGAATATCTAAAGAAAAGATAAACTTTGAACTCACAAGAGTAAAACTTTGTGAGTTTCACAATCTTAAAATCATTTACACTCTCATTTTTTTGCTATATTACTACGAAAAACAAACGAATCTGTCCGACCAACTAATGTGTATCCACCTTGTATAAGAAAGTGAAATTTAACTTAATTCAAATTTCAAAATGCTACTTTGATGTATCTCGTTACTTTATATATTTAAGATTGTAAGATTCTAGCTGAAGAAGTAGCATATTTAATGCGTACCTTATACTACTATTATAAGGTACGCAAGATATACTTATTTAATATTATAAATATCTTTGTTCATTTTGCCTTTCAGCGAATTACTTTCCCCCAGCAGAAATAACTAAAATTATGCAAATAACTTAACCACAAAAGTATACATTTATAACAGAATCAGAAATTAAATAATTTTTCAACAACACAGTTCAAAATAATGACTTTCAAAGAATTCATCAAAATAATCACCATACTTAGACTCAGCTTGTTTCCAAAGAATAAATTTAGATTTATATATATATTTTTTATCCTAACCACTTTAATTAATAATGATTGAGACTAACGATTAGGCTATCCATTTTCATTTAAATACTTAAATAAAACTTAACCTTTTGAACAGAATGAAAAATCAAAAATATTTTAAAAAGCAATCTGGATAGAATCGTTCTAGAGTAAATCAGTAAGAATAAATTAAAGAAAAAAAGATCCATTTTAAATTCGGACAAAAGTCATTAAGAAAGAAGAAAGCTGTGCATTTAATAAATCGCCATCCTTATTCCACTTTTATAATATTGATTGAAGGAAACAACATTCTTCCCGTGAGTATAATTTGTGGCGCTCAGTTGAAATATTAATAACTTTGTCATTAATCATCGATGAATGACACTTGGAAGAAATAAAACCCAAATCTTTATATTTGATTAATGTTTCAAGCTTTAAAAGTTTAAAGAGTGAAAGAGATAATTGAAAATTAAATGAAAAGGGGCGCATTAAAAACGTTCATCATTATCTGTAAAGGTAACGTAGGTGTTACTGGAAATGCAAAGCCAAAATAATAGAGATTTTAGAGAAGAAATGAGAGAAGTTACAGAATGAAAATAACGAAATTAAACACTCTACCTAGGAGGTTTTACGCCCCGTTTTGGGGCAACACAAGGGCTATAATGGACTGGACCTCGTAATTTTGAGCCGTGGTCAGATGACGAGGACGACACCTCAGTCATCATTCCCTCGGCTCTGTCCCCTTTATCAGGCTTCTGCGCCACGGCAGCGGGAGGGCATTTGGCCCCGACTGATTTAGCGTGCACCAGATTCGGTTACACGGCAGTTCTTCGGTGGAATCGGGTTTCGAACCTGGAACTTCCGGCTCCGGGATCAAGACCTTGCCACCAGGCCACTGCGGCCTCAGTTCATGTAGGAGGATATCAAGTTATTAATTACCCAAATATTGTAATAGTTTCCATAGACTATATGAAGTTTTTTGAAAGACAGAAAGAAAATATTTATGATAAATAAAAATGAAATCTTCCTAATTGTTTTTACGAATGTCTTGAAAATGTTATTTATTTCTGCCATTTTTTTAATGTGCTTCCAAGTATTTTTCTCAGAACGAGTTTGTATCACCATTTATCTTTATAACATTTTCAACACTTTTATTCGTTTCTCGATTAGAAATATTTCCTGCGACAGAAATATGTATTCGTTTAAGAAAAATCAAATACTCAAATGCGTGATAACTATTCAGAAACGAAAATATCTACTTCTTGCATGCTTAACGTGTTTTCGTAATTATTTTTTCACTACTGACATTGAGAAATCTCATAGAAACAAGTATTAGTAAAGTTTACTCAACCACAAAATTATTCTATGGGAGATTTGTGGGATGTGGCCAATAATTCAAGAAGTCCTATTTTCAATCTCTTCCTTTACATGGTACCAATAGCATGACAGCAATTTTTTATCCTTTGAATAGAGGTCTGTTAGTCTATAACTGTTGTGCCCACCAGCGGCATGACGTCAGAGAGGAAAATATAGGAAGAAGATTACGGGATCTATCCACTATCTGTGTTCTTAATCAACATTCTTCAAAATTGGTAGACCGATGTGTGCTTTTGTAACGAATTATTCGCTTCATATGCGTCTTAGCAATGAAGGTTAAAGCTGGCTGCTGGGATTTTATCTGAGGAGGTTCTTTTTATGTAATCTTGGGGTGCTGTAACTTTTAATCCTTCACTGCTAATGATGCATATTTGTACCAATTACATTTTGTGTCTTTTTGTTTTCATTAACTTTGAGTAGGTTTATATTTAATGAATAAACTTATAACATTTTTCTCTTCTAATTGATAAGTATTTTAACAAATCAATTTTAATAAAAAAATCTTTAAAATCGAAATTTGTTAAACTGAAATTTTGAAAACACTTGTATCGCGGAAAATTTCTCATATGTATTTCATCACCATTCATAACTAAAAATTAGCGAAAAAATCCTTTAGATTGCAAAAAGTTTCATTCAAATTTAATTGTTAAATTTTTTTTCAATGTATTTTTCTTTATCATTAATTTTGCTTCATTTCCTAACTTATTTTCAAAGTTTTAGCTCGAGAAAAAATTTTCCGCTGTGGTAAAATGTTTGAAACTCTGTTTCTAGCTTAACTGGTGCTGCCAAACTCGACAGTTCCCTTTCAGCTTGAAAACGTAGTAGGGAAAGGAAATGACAGCCTGCGCTCTGTAACTACGCATGCGCGCAGACGGAATACTGTGCTGGAGCGATCCTTAGTTCTTCTTTACTTTAAGTTACTTTCTCCATTGAGCATCATCTTCGGGTAGTGAAAAATTAAGACAGGGAACTTAGTTTTCTGTCTCAGTTTTTCCTAGCGGATTATTTGAAGACCGAAATCGTTTAATGTAAAATTCTGTTAGACTGTTGATATAATTAAATATTAAATACGAAATAAAATAAATTTACACAATGGAAAAAGTTTGGGGTGCCGCAGTACCACAGTCCCTATGCACGAGCCGCCACCACTGAGTTTTTATTAATTTTCTCCAAGCGAAACACAAGTCTGTGTCAGTTTCCTTTAAAAGTCCTCAAGGAAGGTCCCCCCCATCCGTTGGAGCTAAGTCATTGCCTAGGCATACTTTATGACTAAGTGTCTAAGGCATTACTTTATGTACTCCAAGATGGCTTTGACCTACAGGGGATTCGTAGGTCAAAGCCTGCAAGGACTCGATTTACAAGTGACTCGTTTACAAGGACACGTTTCATCCACAAGAACTCATTATACAGGGGAAGTGTGACAAGCATAACTCTTCCCCTGTATAGCGAATCCTTGAGTGTTAGAATTGGAAATATGTAGAATTAAAAGTGCCGCTACATCTGGTAACCTCCAAGGCATTTGAATTTCACTCCCCGTATGGAAATAATCCATCCACCTTTTAATTTCCTTGAATATAAAATAAAGTTTCATTTCTTCTGTTCTATTGCACCACCTCATAGTTAATAGCTAGACGTATTGCTAATTAAGGAAGGAAAGAGAAGTATTCCTCAGAAACACAGATATCCTCTTCGAATGATTTAAAAAGCCGTAATGATCATTCATGTTTCTTCAGAGGAATCTCTATATTCAAAGTTTAGATTGAGATTTTATCTGCCCGCAATCTAAGGGAATCTCTATTTTAGAGATGATCAAAATGTCGGGAAATATATATAAACAGAACTATCAAAATAAATAATATTGAATAATAAAACAATGCAAATGTCTAAAACAGAGAACTGAATTTGCCTAACAAGAATTCCTTTTATTAAAACAAAAATGTATCTATTTAAAATATCGATACAATAACTATGAATAAAGAACAACTTTTGCAGAAAAGAATTATATTGTTAACAAATCTCCAGGATAGAATTTAAATCCAACTATGAAATGATTTTCCTTTCATATTCTATTTACTTTTTCTTATTTCGCACTGAAGCCAGTACTTCACCCACAGTATTTGACTGCAATAAAATTAGGAAATACGAAACACTAGCGTAGATTATAATCTGCATATAGAGGTTGGAATAAATATTGACTCCTTTTATTCAAAAAACTGCAGAAAAAGAGAGGCGAAACACGATACAAGGTTATTAGGTGGCTGATAATATCTAAAGACAAGCAAAACCCCGCTATCAGTTTTCGCGGTGTGTTCCATCCTTAAATTGCTTTATAATTTAATAAATTCGACGCCTGAGTTCCGTCGAAGTATATTAAAAATTTAAGCAAATAAAAGAATAATGAATCATAGTGTCTCAAAAATAGAGGCTCTCGCATTATTATCAAGTAATATGCAAAGTGTTGCTTTTTTCATTTTGTTCAAAATGCTGTCATAAAATGTCTTTTATGCGTGGATATTTCAGTTTACATATTAAAGTTTGTCGTTTGTAGAACCGAACTATTTCAATGTTGTTTGAAGGAAATAGAACTAATCAAGATTTCTCTAGATAGTTAATATTTGTGTTTGCAGTAATCCTTAAAGTATTTTAATTTTCGGAGAACGAATTATATATTATATCTTTAAAAAATATCTTTATTAATAGATGAAAAAGTAACTGATTGTTCCCATTGTAGCAAAATTATAAAAAGTGATAAATGCTTATATATTGATATTAACGTGATTAACATATTCTGGAACAGACATTAATTTTATTTTAATTAGTTAAACTTAGGGCACGTATTTAACTAAACTCTATCTCTTATTGCTTCATAAATTGATGAAAGGAAATATCAATTTCTTTAACATCGTTTATTTGATAAATTAACAGTACAAAATTTGCAGACAATCTATTAATAATACATAAATTAGAAATTCAGACTCAACACCAAGTTCGGAAAAATTTACATTAAAACATCACATCTAACATCACATTTACATCTAAATTTTTGTTTCTTCAAGAAAATGTTTTGCACAAAAGAATGCTAATATATGCATAGAAAATGATTCGTTGATCATTTATAATTTTCGTATGTTATCATAAAAGTAACTTTCGTTTTGATTTATATAACTAAGTTTGTAGTAAAAATGTAGTTTCAGTGCATGTATGGTCAATACCATGAAATAAATTAATTTTTAAGTTGATATTAATACATATTTGTGCATCATTACTGATTATAATAAATTCTTTTAACGCGTCTGATAAATAATTGCTATTGTATAAGAGTTATTCTCACATATTATATTATTTTATAATGCATCTTTACGATACATTCCTGGTTAATGATTCCATCCATTATTATATAAGGAATTCCTCCGTATTATTTTTGCATAATCAAAAGATTTTCATCAATCTTGATGAAATAAAGGCGAAAGGACAGATTTAAAGTTTCAGCAAATCTAGTTTACTGAAATTCTAATTAGTTTTTAGTGATTATTAGAACACATATTTGCATCTTTTATATTAACCTTGCGACGTTTAAAAAGCCCTGGTTTGAGGCAACAAGAGGGCTACATTGTTACGGACTTCGTAATTTTGTACTATGGTCAAATGACGAGGTTGACACCTGATGCAGAACCCATCTCCAAATTTCCACTCCACACCAAGGGGAGGGGATTTGTTCCTCAACATACTTGACTTGCCTCAGGTCCGTATACATGGTGAATCTTCCGAAGAACCGGTATTCGGTCAAAATACTATGTCCGATCACTAAGTGGAGACTCTATGTGTATATGGCGTTTTATTTACTGTTGTCATTAATGCCTGTACAATACAGAACGCCACCCCGTGTCTAATGTCTGCAATAATACAGGATAATCTTCATTGAACAGCTAAATGGTTTACAACTGTAGTCAGCTATTGAACAGCTAGATGATTTTACCAATGTAATCAGGCACTGAGATGCGCAAATCTACCTCTTTGATGCTAATTTGTCGTTAATATCTTTAGCTCTCAAGGACTGGATTAAATTTAACATTGTGCAGACAAATATGAATGATTTTCATATAAATAAACGAGATAAAATTCTAAATACTTCGTATTATTAATTCAAGCGTGGTAATTTATCAAAATATTATGTGGAACTTATCAGTTTGGCCGACTCATTATTTATCCCATTTACCTTTATTTATCAAATTTACCAGACTTTTCAGTATGCTTAATGGTCAATAAACACGATTATGTCAAAATCGATAAATCGAATTTATAACTTTTATCGATGTCTCTGCGTATCATTCGTAATCATCGGAATTTGGATTGTTATCGTTAGAGCAATTTCATATAGTGAGTTTTGTGAAATCAGTCCAGTTTTTTGAGTTTAGCAGTAAACGTCACGAAAGGGAATATTTTAATTCGATAAATCCGTTGAAGTTTTATTATCTCTTTTGTTATGCATTAATGATGTATTCATTAGATATCATCCAAACATTTAGGCACGAAACTTGAACTTTCATTTGTTTCAAATGTAAGTAATCATTATTCAAATGAAAAACACCATCATGAAACACAAGAAGATGAATAGCTAACATATTCATAGAAATCAAAACACTTCGCAATTTTTGTGATATATGAATAAGTACAATCATAACTTTTGCACATATTCCTCGGTCGTTTTCTTTTTTTTACTGATTTATTTTCTTCCATTGTGATGTTATGATCTGTATTTTTCTGCTGCTCATCTCTGGTTGGTTATTCTTAATTCATTGCTGTATGTTTATATAATGAAGAAAATAGTAGAATTGAATCATGAAGAAACATCTTTAAAAACTACATTATAAGGCGTCTCGATGATTGTAGCATCCTTCATCCTAGGAGGGAACCGTCTCTGAAAACAAAATTCTGGTCGCCGCAAGAGAGAGCAGAAAACCAGCTGGAGTGGTCTCCTCTAAACTTTCTCGTATACTCCTATTACATGTAGAGAAAAAAATAAGCTAAAAGAAAGGAAGTAAAACGAACAAGAACCCCTAACGCAGTGGAGATAAAATAAGCGAAACGTCATACCACAATTTCTGAAGGTTGTTCAACGCGGAAGCGGAATTAGAAGCCGGCGTGATTACCAATAGGGCTGGGTGTAAGATAAAGAAAATGAAATTTGCAATTTGAACGCCCTTTTTTTCTCGATTGACACACAAATTGGACACATCTCTATCATTAAGGTAAGAAGGCCACATATCAGATTTCATTTATGAAAGTAATATTTTAAAGAAGTTATTGCGTTCAAAAGCATGCGATTATGCAGACAGACAGTCAACCTTTTGATGTATTTGGTCCAAAATTTGTACAAACCTACATTCCTGATAATAAAAAGGTGTACCAGATTTTATCCACTTAGCTATTTAAGTGTGTGAGTTATCGAGTTCAAATTAACGCAAACATAAAGACAGACAGACTTCCCGTGGAGGGAATTTGTCCAAAATTGGATAGGAACATACAAATTATGTGTAAAGACCACATACCAAATTTCATCCCTGTAGATTTAATAGTTTTTGAGTTATCATGTTCACAGACACACAGACAGAAATAATTCCAAAATTGTGTTTTTCGGACTCAGGGAGGTCTAAAACGTGGAGATTCGTCAAAATCTCGAGTTCGAATTTTTTGACGATTACAATACTTTATCTTTGTATACTTCGCATACGAGAAATTAAAAAAGGAAAGCCTCCGTGTTAAAATGACTGCTATACTGATTCTAATTTACTAAGTCATAATTCGAGGGCCTTAAGTCTAATCTACGTAACTGCTGTTAGTCAAATCAATTTAAGAAAATCAAAGTTGACTGAATTAAATTTCATCTTTGATACTTATTTCTAGCGAACCGTTGGGGAATGTGAATTCGTTGAATAAGACGATATTGCAGAGAAATTTCTTTTTCTTTATACATATGTCTGTTTATTGTATTTGGAAGTTTACTTGCAATTCAGGACATCAGTGCCTCATCTTCCCCTGTTTGCGAATTTTCGAACTTATTGCTTTTTCCACGATTTTTTTTTCATGTCTCATTAGTCCCCCTACCGTTATAGTGGCATTCTAATAGATCGATGGGGATACACGTGGCTCTGAATAACGTCAGTTTATAAATAACAACGTACTGTATATACTGGCAGGATAGAATTTGCAAAGCTTTATTAATAGAAAACCCGTAAAGCATCTACGAATTTATACTTAAAAATGTATCTCGGATTTAAATATTATTCAGTGCGAAGCTTGAAGCTATGCAATATAAACCAAAACTCGTAATAGTTAAAGGAAAAAAATGTAGAAATTAATAAACTTCGTCGAAAGTTTAGAGTCCTTGAAAGAATGTTCTGTAATTTTCTCATCACTCACTTAGAAAGTTGTGCACTTTGAGACCACTTTAATTGTCTTTTGTCATGCAAATATTTTAAGAAGATAGCTACTACTACAATAAGAATAAGCAGCAAAGCTGTTTTATCCCCATTTTAAAACTCAAACTTTATAAAAATACTTTAGCGTATTCTTACGGTTGTACCTGCATTTTTAAGAATTTGTTTTAATATTGTTTTCAAAGAGTTAAATAGCCTTTTATGTTTCTTTTCTTTTTACATATAATTTTTCTTGCAAAAATCTCTATACTTCTGAATTAATATTAATGCTAAAAATAAAGGGAAACTTTTATTTGAATTCTTGATTTTTGTATAAAATAAATCCTTAAATAATTTAAATCTGAAAACTAGACCTGAGATGTCAGCTATCTATGTTCAGTTAGTTGAAGTAATTAAGCGAGTTCAGAATTGTCAAAAAAAATCACCCAAAGTATCGTTTTCCTCTTATACTTAAAAATATCTTTTCTATTTGACACACCTCATTAAAAAGAGTTCTCCAAAATGTCTTTTAAATTTAAAGATGCTTTCGGAAGGAAAACGTAATATGTAACCACACTGTTTTCAGAGATCGCCACCTAGCGACCGTTGGAGGAGACGGCAAGTCCATGTTCTGGAGTCAACGATAAAACATGGTGTTCTGCCCCGATGACTGTATATTTTGTATGCCCTGAAGTCTTTTGTCCTTAATGTTTGTCCCTGTATGTTGTGTCCTTTGGAGTTTGGTTTAAATGAATCAAGCCCTTTTCTTTGAAATTCTACTGTTATCCCTAGCAGGAATGAAATGATGGCGCCCAAATGGTTACAAATAAACATTTCGCACACATTTACTGAGAGTTTAAAAAATAAGTTGAATACTCTATTTTGATATTTTTAATATTATTTTGAAATTTTTACTTAATAAATGCAAATTTTTCATGCTAATGTAATTTGCTTCAAATTTTAAGGTACATTTTGTTTCTTTATTTAAATGCAAATTGCCTTGCTATTACAATAAAGAATTTTAACATATTCACTTACTGAAAGTGAGGCTTTTAACAGAATGGTGCATTTATACTGAGTAAACCTGCAAACTTTCCTCGTAACTTTCTGGCCAAAGTCACTTCCAAGTGAAATACAAGTAGTTTAATATTATATTGTTTTCTGAAAACAAAAACTATCGTAAACCTCTTGGCATTCGCTTCGCGATACCTCAGGATGTGCGATATATCTTTTTCTTATTCTGGAGAGAATAAGTTTTCAGGCCCGTTGTGGTTTTAGTTTAGTTTAGTTTCGTTAATTGGCGATTTTGGAGCAACGGGAGGGCTATTTTCTAACCAGCCTCGTAGATCTGAACCGCGGTCAGATGAAGTGAATTATATCCCAGCTGGCAACCCCTCTTCAAACTTCTACATCCCACAAGAGGGAGTACAACGGATCTTAGGAATCGGGTTTCGAACCTGAAACTTTCCTAAGCCGAGACCTTACTACCAGACCCTCAGGCGGATTGTGACAGAATGAGTAAATAGAAAAACCAATTATTATCTTCACTGATCACCTGATTCTAATACCAAAGAAATGTCATAAAATATCTGTAGTACTCCCAAGCATATTTTAATGCTGCAAATTGTTGGAGATAATCGGTCGTACCGTAAGGGAAATGAAATCTCTGAGTATTCCTGTGCCGCAAGGTGGACATTTCCATGACGTCATTGTCTGTATGATGTTGGCGTATATAAAAGGCCTGCGGATTCTCTGTGTATATGTGTGGATCGAGGCGGATCGAGGTGAAATGGATATGCAGTCGATTCGACCATGTAATCACTTGTGCTCATCATGTTGCTACTAGAACATAATATTTTTGTATGTAATAATAATTTAGTTATGTTTCTTTCAATGTTTATCGAGATGATAAAACCAACTCAAATAAATGCATCTTATTAGAAGGAAAATGGACTCTCCTGTCTTTATGCGTACTCTGTTGTTTCTCTGATTTCCAACATAAATTTAGACTTCCTGGGTATTCATTTAACAGATAACGCTATTTAGCTTAAAAACAGACTAGAATTGCATTTTTTTTTTCTAAACCATTTAAGTGGTCCTTCGTAAATATTTTCGTTATTTCAAGTAACATCATTTGATATTAATAGGAAAAAAATTAAGATTTTTAAATCTGACATCATTATTTGTTGAGAAATTGTCAAGTTTGTCAATTTCAGGATTCTTTCCTGTTATGTCAATTGTTCTCCATCTACGCATGTTCTCCGCCAAACACAGTATGATTTACGTCTAATAATTTACGCATCCCCATATGTGTCATTCCAAAATATTCCTGTGCAATGCTTGCCACTTCCTGTGTGATAATGTGGAATCGAGGTGCAGAGAGATAAATTTTGAGGTTCAACTTCCGTGAAAGGCCCCCACTGCCATCGATAAAACCTTTGAAACACTCGTTACCTATCCTTTTAACGCCAAGCATGTAAATATAAAGCTTAAAGCCTGCAATAATACAGAAGGGGGAAATGAGTTCCATTTCCTCCTAATTCGCGGTGATGAAATTTTATGTTACGTTTTGTAATACAATACCGTGGCCGAGGTGGCCTAGTGGTAAGGTCTCGGCTTTGGGCCCGGAGAGTTCGAAGCTCGATTCCACTGAAGATCTGTCGTATATTGGTCCTGTTGCACGCTAAATCATACCTACACTGTAAAAAAAATCCCGTAAAATATACGGTTTTAAACTGGCAGCTGGGTTGGTTGTGCAAAAACGTAAAAGTTTCGAAGTAAATCCGTAGGCACAACGGCTTTTTACCATACAGGAACAAGTTTTTCCCGTAAAAGTTAGGAAGTAAATCCGTAGTCACAACGGTTTTTTACCGTATAAAATCAAGTTTTCTCCGTAAAAATTAAGTCATCGAAGAAAGTGACGTCATCGACTGAGTTGAGTTGTTTTTCTGCCTCTGTTCGAGTTGAGTTGAAATGTGCTGATGTGTATTATCAATTAGGAATATTAATTAATCAAGGCTTAATTATTATTTTCAATTAGTTTAATTAATGTCATTTTTAATTGAACTTACTTGGACGATTTCGATGCAAGATGGTGACAAAACTTCTAACTCCTCTGAGCCGGGGATCGAAACCGCGTTCTTATAAATAAAAGGCAGTCGCTCTAACCACTAGACCACTGGAGACTTCATAAAATGAAGTAAAAATAATCTATTTGAGTTTATAGCTCTAGTGGCGCCACCTAGTGGTGTAAAAATCAACTATTGCCAGAACACGCGTTTTAAGGTTAGCTTTCATGAGTGACAACAGGTTACTGCAACATGTGTAAACAACAGCTGAGATGGAACCCTATTAAAAACATGAAATGAATGCAATAAAATTACATATAAGAAAAGGGAAAGTTATCGTACGGAAGGCAATACCGTATGACGAAAAATAGAATTTGAACTGACGGTTTTAAACCGTTTATGGCTGGAGCGGAAAACGATGAAAAACCGTTTTGTTAACAAAACAGCTTTAAACCGTCAAATATACGGAAAAAGTCCGGGAAAAAAACGGATATTTTTTACAGTGTAGGGGGCGAAACGTCCTCCCGATGATGTGGCGCAGAAGTTTGAAGAGGGGGTACCAGCTCAGGCGTCGTTCTCGCCATTTGACCGGGGTTCAAAATTGCGAGGGTCGTCCCAAAATAGCCCTCGTGTTGCTTCAAAATGGAACGTCAATATAACTAAACTGTAATATAATATCAGGAGACTAAGTAAGAGTCCAACGACCATCGTTCCAAAGCTACTCCGAAGGGAATGTCTCTCCAATAATGAGAGCCATAGGTGAAGACAGAAAGATAACCCCTTCTTTGCGACCGCGAAGACCTAGGCCATTGAGGTACTCAGATCAATACACTTTTGACTGCGTTCCAATTAAAAAATTTCATCTTAATAAAATCGCAGATGATCTTAAAAGAAAATAACTTAAGAATTTACACTTTATTAACTATGAAACTCTAAAATTACAGGAGAGTTTTCCATTTAATGATTCCATTTGCCAGAGACTATCTCGCGACCAATATTCCTAACGTTTTTATTCTTTCTAAATTCTATTAATGAATACGCATTTTGTGTGTGTGCGTATGCGTGTGGATACGTGATGTGTGCGTGATAAAAAAAGAAAGAGGGCATAAATAAAAAGGAAGTGGTGATTTTGAAGGTAGGGATGCACTGACTAGGGCTGCAGTTTTTGTCATGGGGCTACATTTTGTCAAAGGGCACTAAATTGCTGCATTAAGTCGTTTAGGCCATCAAAAAACTTTTTTAGAGATATAATTAATGTAGAATGCTGTGCAGAATTGAAAGACTTAATCTGTAAACTATGTTCTGAGAATTTCATTTACCTGATAAGCCTTACCATTTGCTCAATTAAAATGTGGGGACATTTTAACACTACTTTATCACAATAAAATTTTAAACGTAAAAATTTAAACGTTCCCCTTTCCTGCGACTAAAATTTCAATATTTAAGGACAATCAACGGCTGCCTCGAGAAAGAACCGCCCGTTTATGGGCGGTTCTTCCTTGAGGTAACCATTGAACTGATATTAAAAGCATCATAACTCGGTCGGTTTTAGTCGCAGAAGAGTGAAACTTTTTTCTTTAAAATGTTAGTTCGTCAAGAATATTTCACTAAACGTGATTTATAGGACGGCAGGAATATATAAAAATTTAGACTTCGTAATTTTTTAGCAGTACATTTATTGACTTAAACAACATAAAATATAATATTTTACGCCATTAAGAGCCTTTTCCAATTATAAATATATGACTATCTTCAAATGTTCAGAAATTAGTTAATGGGCTGGATATCCTACATAATTAGAATCATTAGAAATATTGAAATCACTTTGGAGTAAATTAAATTAAACTTCAGGCTATTATACTGTTCAGGCAATTAAGTTAGAAACAGAAAAAATTCCCTCTTCATGTTAACACTTCAAGAAACCACAATAAATCATTTTAATGACAAAATATATCCGTTTTCACCGAAAATATTGTAGGCAATCAAAAACTAATTCAATTGGAATATGCATCATTATGTAAACAGCTCTGCATACTTTACCAAATCGGATTGAACTCTAAAACATCCAAACGATCTTTATTAGCATATCTCATGCAAAAATAATTCATTCCTACACTAGAAATTTCCGAATTCCTATCCACGACCGAGAATTTAATAAAAACACCGAGCGGAAGAGTGTAAAATTTAAAAATAGATTGAAGTTTTATTGAATAATTGATCCCTTTCTGCGAAACTCCTCCTCTATATATCACTTACAGATGCTAATAGCAGCAAATGGAAGGTGCAGCCCCGCTTCCGGTATTAAGTAAGAAATTCTTCTTTCTACCTTCTTTGTGTAAACGCAATTATTTATTCGTTTATTTCTTCATGCTTCCTGCAGAAACGCTAGAGCGGCTCTTGGATGCAATCCAACTCTCTTATGGATTTGGTAAGAAATGCTTTGTTTATAAAATAATTACCGCCTTTCATTCCAAAGTACCTTCACCGTCAGTGTTAGCAACTATTTCGTAATTTTCTTGGATACGGGCACAAGTACACGAGAGAAAAAGAGCCCGAATCAACTTATATTTCTCCTTACCTAAATGGGCCGAGTATTTAATGACTGCTAATGCTCTTGGTGATAAATTTCCCTCTTCTGCGAGTAATTTGTGCATATACGAGAGGCCAAAAACTAGGTCACACTTACGCTGATTTTTACTACTTACCTCTACTATGTGTTCGACATTCGCCTTACTTTGCGCTGAAATATTTCGCGAGGAAAATAATGGTTCTTAAAGAGGCGATTTATTCGAGTATGAAGTTTTGCACGTAAATTTCGATGCGATTATTTCAGGGCTATTAATTTGGGATTTATTCGGGCAATGTGAGCAAGGTAAATGTGCTTCGTGGATGATAGGGCAGAATATCTGGAGATTTGTTTTTGAATTTCATGCTTGTATTATTGCAGGATTTAATGATTTTTCCTGATTTTTCTTAGCATTTCTTGTCTTTTAAAACAATTCGGTCTATTTTCTTAGATAATGCGGTTATAAAATTTAATGATTCCTGCAATTGAAGTGGACTTTTAGCATTGAATTTTGTATTCGCAAGGTCTTACATTACCCCAAATAAACAAAACAGGAAACTCGTCCTCAGAAGAAATTCCCAAATCAATAAATCGTTTCATTTAGTGTACACTTTTAATCGCTTAACGGACACTGTGTGTTTACGCTGCATTCCCCATTCTCAAAATCACATACCAACTGCGAATTTTTATTAATTTTTGCTGATTGAAGATAAATCTGTTAATATTAAACATGCAAATTCCCAAATATATATATCATGTACTATCTTGTTATCTACTACTTACCTCTACTATGTGTTCGACATTCGCCTTACTTTGTGTTGAAGTATTTCGCGAGGAAAATAATGGTTCTTAAAGAAGAGGCGATTTATTCAAGTATGAAGTTTTGCACTTAAATTTCGATGCGATTATTTCAGGGCTATTAATTTGGGATTTATTCGGGCAATGTGAGCAAGGTAAATGCGCTTCTTGGATGATTTGGAGATTTCTTTTCAAGTTTAATGCTTGTATTATTGCAGGATTTAATGATTTTCCTAATT
>BGPR01002005.1:179925-203331 GCA_013235015.1 Araneus ventricosus
CCAGTGCTTGTAACATTGGTTACATGGATTACCTCATGAACTGTTATGGCTTATTTACCTATAATTCAAATCAGATTCAAGAACAATAAAATATTTTGCAGAGAAATTTCATTTATATTTCCAATAACGAGAATGTAATCAATACAAATGCACTATTATGTTTCTTTATACAAAAATTAGCTCCGTCTAGTGTAGAACTGAATCTACAGATGTATTGATACATATAAAGCAAATCATTGCAAAGAGATGAATGGAATAAAATGAACCTGCTTTCCAATATGTAAATGGAAACATTTCCCCTTACACACTGAATCCTAAGAATATAAAAAAATATTGTGTGAAGGATTTTTTAAAAAATTTTATCGCTATTATTAAGGTTACGGGAAACTTACTTTGAAAAATTTAGAAGTTTAGTTATATTAACGTCCCGTTTTGAAGCAACACGAGGGCTATTTTGGGACGGACCTCGTAATTTTGAACCTCGGTCAGATGACGAGGACGACACCTGAGCTGGCACCCCCTCTCCAAACTTCCACGCGACACCAACGGGAGGACGCTTGACCACTACGTATGATTTAACGTGCAACAGGCCCCATACACGGCGGATCTTCAGTGGAATCGGGTCTCGAACCAGGAGCCCTCCGGCCCCAAAGCCGAGACCTTACCACTAGGCCACCGCGGCCCTTGAAAAATTAAGAAAGATTTTAAATAAAATATCTCACCTCGTTTGCAGTGTTCCTTTATTCTTTTGGGTCGTCTTAAAAAAGAAAGAAATGCACAAAAAAACTTGTTATTAGATTTTGCACAGTAATAGGAATGTGTATTAGATCAATAAAATATTGGAAGTGTGTGAACTCTTAGATTTTATGAAATATTTAGACCATGTTCTTAGACTTTATACATAACCAGCCGCTTTTGGCGACCAGTTTGTTCTCCCTGTGTATTGGCTATCCTATCTGGTAGATTACTATTGCGAAAAATATAGCCATTAAAAATTTCTCTTTTATTACTTGGCAAGTCTGAAAAATATCAATTGACTGAAGATTGAAAGTTATGCGAAAAAGAATTATCTATTTCTAAGCGTGCTTTCAAAATGAAAATAACATTTTATTATTAACTGTTTTGAGTTAAATATAGAAGTATGGTTAAATTTAACAACAAAGAATAAACAGGTCACGAAAGTTGTAAAATATCTACGACATCATATATATTGAGTGAAAGAAACGAAATAATGTTAAAAACATGCCATATTTCCAAAAATACTGTCAAGAAATATATTGAAGAAATATATGAAAGAGAGTTTAATGTCATAATTGTCTAAATACTAAATTTTGTGATGAGGCAATTTTTTGTCATGATTTTTTAGTTATAATGTCTAAAAAATATAATAATTGCGAAATTAATATGAAGTTGAAAATCTGTGATTGGAAAGCAAATCATGGAACAAAATTCCATTATCATATTATAAAAGTATTAATTTGACGCTGGTGCGAAAAATTATTTCCCTGGACAAAACATATCACCTGAAACAGAAATATCCCCATTCAATGAAGTTGGGGAAAAAACACTTTTAAAGTGTATTCCTGCAGGAAAGTGAAAATCTGGTTGTGAGTTAATGTATTGTTTGTACTATATTCATATGTGCAAATAATATGCAGATTTTGAAATTAGTTTTCGAATATTTAGATTTTGTAAGTGGCCGCTATGAGCGAAAACCGTAAAGTCTGCATTTTATTGCCTGGAATTCACATTTGTCCTCTAAAGACATTTAATATCTTTCCAAACGTTAACATAATCCGTCTACTTTGAAAACAGAAACCTTTTTTTAAAAATATGGTGTTTGTTTTTGAGTTTCACCATAACAAGTAAAGATACGAAAAAATAAATTTAGATTTCTTAATAAATTTCATTTATCTTCAATACTTTCATTCAAAATACAGTCTTTAACAAATATAACTTGCATGCGTTATAGAGATACAGTATTTCAAGGAGTTTTTTGTGTATTAAGTTTTCTAACAAAATACAATCTTTATACATCATATTCTCTGAACTACAAACATCAGTTTACAAGACGTTTGAAACCCAGCTGAAATTATTTATAAGAAAAATGCATTATCTTCCTGGTCCTGGTAAATTGCGCTCTTCTGTACTACTTAAAATGAACTTTTGAATCATTACAACTATTTCAGAAGCTATTAATACTAAAATATCATAGACAGATTTAAATTCGCTTCCTTAGCCCTATAAATAAATTTTTTAGCTTATCTTAATATAAATAAAAGTCATTGTGGCTATGTATATGGATATGTTCCGCATCTTCTCCTAAACCAATAGACTGTTCTCAACCAAATTTTGCAGACTTATTATTTAAGACAAGGAGAAGACACTTATGAAATTTTCTAAGTCCAAAAGTTAATTAAACAGTCAGTTAATTAGAAATTATCCGAAACAGTTTTCCCGCCGTCACTTCGGAGCAAATCGTTAGACAAAAACTATTTTTATACCATCTTAAAGTTCAAAATTTTACCTTTTCAATGTTACCTATTTTATATCTGTGACATTTTCCCTTCAATTTCTATTAATTACGTGCAGACGATTTTGAAATAACGCAAATTTATAGCTACTCTGTTGCTAGGCAACGGTTAGACTTTAGAATAATTTACCTTTATTTTTGAAATTTTTGCTTATTTTTATAAATAAGCTTTATATAAGAACAGAGTCAACCTTCAACCTTTAAAAGCTCCAAATCTTATTAAAATTTCAGTTAATTGGAAATTAAACAAGATTTTGTCATTTTCCGTGATATTTTTCGAAAATTTGTATTATGTCACAAAACTATTTTTACACATAATAAAAGTTAAAAAAATTAACTTTTCACAACACAACTTTCATTTCCGTTCAATTCGTTGCTCTCATTTTAATAATTTTTCAAAAATCAAATTGTGTATAAAATTTACAATTTATAACACTTTTTTTTATTGGCGAAGAACAAGAATACATAAGAACTGTTGCTAGATCACATTCGAAGAATTTTGGATGAAGACGAATTTTTTTTATTCCTATTTATTCTAACGCTTTTTCTCAATGAAAAATTTACTATGTAATTGTCCCAAAACATTCGTTAAAATATTTCTTATACTAAAAGATGTATGAACAAAATTTGAAGTACCTATGCAATAAATACTAGTAACTTATGGAGAAAATCGGCGATTTTTAAAAATCGTCTTATTCAACTGATATTCTCATTTTAATTAAAGCATTTCAGACGATAAAAGAATTTTGGGTATTGTAATTTTCTATACAAAAGTAGTTTTTTACCTCAAAAATATTAGACATGTATTTTAATACCGAGCAAAGCCTGGCATAACAGCTAGTATTTATTATAAAGTACGTTATCACTTCTTCTCTTTAGGAAAATTCGTCAGAAACCTTCTGAAATTGATCCATATTGTCCGTATCACTAACCTATGTAGGACAATAAATTAAATTGCTAAAGTCAATCTGCTGTCTAATCGATTTACACCAACTCCTGAGACTCTGGTTAAGGAAAGATAACTGTGCGAGGTAACTAGTATAGATAGTTTAATATCTCATGTAAAATGTCAGCTGCAGGAAGACAGTGTTAAATTGGCATTTGCAATCACATCAGCATTTAAGAAGTAGAGAAAGCAACGAAACTAAGTGCCTTTAAATATTTGCAATAAATCACTAAAATCCGGTTTTTAAAATTTTCTACTGATTATTTAAGAAGCGTTGAGAAAATTATAGTAAATTTATATAGCATAGACTTTAAAATTTGTTTTCGATAAACCACTCAAGAAATGAAAATATTGGTTCATAACTACAAAATATAAATTCATGGTTATAATAATTTATAAAAAATTCATTTTATCTAAAGAAAACTAATATGCCCTTAATATTTTGATATCTTTTAACAAAACTAAAATAGAAATTAAATTGACTTATGAAATAATACGCAATACAGTGTCTACTAAAGCAATATAATAAATATTATAGTGATTGAATTTTCGATGCTTAAGCTAGTTTTTCTTTTTAAATGATGCATTATATTGCTAGAAATAACGGTTTAAAAAGTTTCATATGAAATTGAACAAATATATATAACTGGATAATTTATTTTTTAAACGAAATTTAGAATTTCGATTCAATATTTTTTAAATTTTAAAATTCAATCGTTGCAGAATTTCATTTGAGTTTTTTTTATCATAAAATAGGAGTTTTATCCAGAATACCAAAAAGAATTTAATAATGGTCTTTGATATTTGAATATCATAGCAGTAACTATTAACTCATAAATATGGTCTTAATTATGAAACGTACTTTTTTCGTACCATAATTTGGTTATCTCAAGAACTTTAAGTTCAAAATGGTTGGCATAATGTTCTATTTTAAGGAAAACTCTCTTTACGTAATGAATGCTATGAATACTTTACCAGAATATGGATTTTAAAATAAATTAATATGGAAATTGAATAATGGCCAATATTTGCAGGGGAAAACCTGGTCGGAAAATATTTTCGATTGCGCAAGATTGATGGGGATAACTTTCTTTCAAAGAATGAAAGTTAACGGAAATCTTTTACGAATCTATCGGAAAACGATTATAGATATCTTAGTAGAAAGCTACTCCATCAAGCCAAATATGCAACTCTTGAATTTGTTGAAACTCATGTCAAATTGGACGCATTCTGCTCCAGTGCATTACATATAACAAATGAGTAGAAGGTAATTAGAAATTAAAAGTTCGAAAAGTTTTAAAAGTTTGCATGAATTTATATACTATAAATACAATGTATAAAATTACATAAGGAAAACCATATCGATTTAAAATGAAAATCTCCAATTATATAGGAATGAGTTCATTTAGCTTACTCTTCAAGATTCTAAATTATGATATTATAAAAAGTCTGCTTTTATCTCATTCAGTCTTTACGGGGTCGCGGTGCGCTGGTAGCAGAGTTTTGGATTTGGTTTAGGAGGGTCGTGGGTTCGAATGCAAGAATCGTTGGTTTTCGCGGCCTAGTGGTCAATAAATACAATGTGGCACACACGTAGCCCTGAAGGTGTGATGCAGAAGTTTGGAGAGGATAGCTAAGAGTTCGCTATTTTCATCTAACCATGGTTCAAAATTACGAGGTTTGTCCCAAAACAAATCTCTCGTTGCTTCAAACGATATTTAAGCTATAGTTTCAATTGTTATCTTATTTTCTGGATGAAGATAAGAGTTTTCAGAACATTATTTTTAGAGCTTAAATGCCAACTTTCGAATTATTCTCAAGTATCTGGCGTCATCCACTCGAGAACGAAAAGTTTCAAGTTGAATCCATTGTCTAATCATACTTCTGGTGTGATGGGGAAATTTGGAGAGGCAGTTTCAGGTCAGGTGTCGTCATCGTCATGTTCAAACTTACGAGGTCCGTCCAAAAATAGCCCTCGTGTTGCTTCAAAACGGAAGGTTAATATAATTAAACTAATACGATAACTCATTTTATCTGCAATTGATCAGTCTCGTTATTTTTTATAAGAAACAGTATTTTATAGGAGAAATTCCCAAATCAACAAATCATTTTCTTTAATATATATTCTCTTTCAATCGTGTAATGGACTGGGTACTGTATGTTCATTCTGTATTCACCGTTCTCAAAATTACACACGAAATTTTATTCATTTTTGCTGACTGAAGATAGATCTGTTACTATTAAACATATAATTTTTCAAATGTATATATCATGTACTAGCCTGTTAAAAACACTTAAAATAAATGTTTTAAGTTTTTAATCAACGACATTCCTAAAAGTTTATAATGAAATTAATAGTTGTTATAAAAGTAGTAAAACTTTCCTTATTATTTTTCTCAATAGTTTACAAGCATATTCTTAAGGAGTGTTTCGAAACCTCAGATTTTATGTGCTTGTAGGCTTAATCATACATTACATCCTTTCTGAAAGCCACTAATTCTAATTCCTATATTTCATTTATAAGAAAGAATGACGAATATGTTTGCAATGTTGAAACTCCTAAATCAAACGAAGTAAATAACTCGAACAACACACAAAGAAACAGAATTAAAATAAGATAATCATTATTAACAAATATCAGATATACGTCTTGAAAATTATAAATCTCATAATATAAGTTATACAGAAACAAATGAATAGAATTTTGCATAATAAGGTGAAACTTTTGTGCAGGATTTCAGAAATTGAACGGTGCTATCAATTGTCTTCATTCTATACTATGTTTATATTTGAATACGACTAAATTTGCAATCATACTGATAAAAATCCTGTACATCCTTAGCATGGAATGTTCTACCGTATTATTTTCTTCACTGGCAATTTTAAGTACTGAATTCGGACAGTTTTCGGAAAAACTAATCTTTATCGGTAAGAAATCTAAAGATATTTAACTATGAAGTAGTTTTCAATAAAAAATTAACTTAACAAAGGAAATGAATTTTTTCTTTAACTAGAATTCCTTTTCTAAAGATTTAAAGAAATTCCAAGAATCGTTATCATTAAATAGAAAAACTACATTCAATGATCAATCAAGCGAAACAATATTTGAAAAAAAAAACATATTTCATTTCATCTTTGGAAATGACAAAAAAAGTAATTGTATAATATCCAAACGAAATATTATTTTTTCACCATTCAAATTAAAAGGAAAAGGGAAGGAAAAAAATGGATGCCTTGGATCTTGGATTTCCAATTAAAGTTGAATTTGTGCCCCAAAGAGCGATCAAATCCGCGTTCTTTAATCTTCTGTAGTTTTTTTATGCGTCTCAACTCTTTAACTGCAGGAGATTCTTATAATAATTTGAAGTGAAATAGCAGCAGAACTCGATTGAATATTTTTAATTTAATAGTTTCTTTATATTTTAATGAAGAGAATATGCTCCTTAATTTTCAATTGCTTTGCGAGGATATTTTGGGATCTTATTAAAGTTAAGATTTGAAGCAGGGAAAAGTTTTGTGCAGTTTGTACATCATGGAGCAAAATTAAATAGGAACTGTCTTCTTCAGTTTATGTTAGCACATCAGTTAAGGAGCCTCACGGGAAAAACCTATTAAGAAATGGAAATAAGTTGCCTTATATCTGAATCTTATATATATAAATATATTCTTATTTCAGTGAATACTATTTTTTTAATGAATTCTGGGAATTTGAATCTGGTATTAAAATTGAGGAATAAAATACATAATACCCTCCGAGCTGGACTAGAAATCTGTTACTGTATAGACTGCGAAATTTTGTATAATATCATTAAATAAAAACTCACATCAAGTTAGGTCAGAAGTTAGAAAAAATGGTCAGAAAATCCATATTAAAACTGTTTAGGAATTTATTTAATTACCGTTTTAGAACTATTTGCAAAGGTGGGCAATTTACCACTTTACATTAAACCATTCTCTTTTTACTAGAAATTTGGTGTCTTTGAGGAAATATATAAATACAGAAATTCCCAAAACATAATCCTTGACCCTCGTCCCTCAAAAATACGGAGCAAACTATAATTATTAAAGAGAAACCAAGAATATACGTGATTTTCTGTAATGATGCAGTGAAAAATGAATTAATTTTTAATAAATTTTAAAAGTTATACTTTCGCATACTCCGAAAAATGTTCCGAAAATGTGCGTTTTTTTGCGATAATTTATAGATATCAAGTTATTGTTCTGAATAATTTGAAGTTATTCAGAATTTTTTTCCTTGGTAGCTTTCTGGAGTTTGAAAATAGGATCCAAATACCCTTTGTTTTAAAGTTATATAGCTTTGATTTTTTTTCTTAAGCAAAAAGACAGATATATGATTTAGTTTCGCTATATCTCAATACAGAAGACAAAGTTATTATTTTGTTGTGTAGAGTTTTTTGGATTAGGAATTTCTCAAAATTAATTAAACTCTGATATAAATTTTTATATTCTAGTTGCTTTAAAATCTTTTAACTATTAATACTATTTAAAAGCTTTGTAAAATACGAAATTAAAGGCGAAAATGAATATCAGATAAAGTCCTTTTTTTCAACTTCAAGCTGGGAGAATCGTCTAAAGAGCGTCATTCACTTTTTTCATCTTGGGAGGGGTTTGCAATTATCCCCCCCCCCCTTTGGCACTGCAACCTTGGGCTTCCGTAGGAATTTCCTCGTGGGTTTTCAGAGATATTTTCCTGCTTACATGTGGAAAACACAGAATATGAGAAAACTTTCTGTTCTGACCTTTGCTCCTTGTTAGAATTTCTGAAAAATAGAATTGTAAGATCAGGTGCTGGGAAAATTCGAGTAACAGTCTGTTTTCATTATGGAAAATTTTACCTATTTTATTTTTTGCACTTTTCAATAGTGGATGGAGACTTCTCTTTTTGTTTACTTGTAATTGCTTTTACAAATGTTCTGCTTTAATATTATGTAAGATATGGATATATGTGTTTTTTATGTTTAGTTATCTATGAGTTCAAGTGAGAGATATTTGCATCTATAAGTTGCTCTGAGTAGCTCACTTAGTTAATTTGTTTCTCTCTGAAATTTCTCTTTACAGGCAACTAAGTTTTGTCTCTCTTACATAAAAATAAATAAATAAATATAAATTTAAACTCTTAATTGGGGGATGTGTGGTGCTGCGTCAAACACACTTCTTCCTTACTTGCTGGCCATTGTTCCTGGTTCCTGGTGTCTGCAACCTGCGGGTCGGATCGTTTATACCTCGTACAGATGAATAATGTACCATTCTCTATTAATGTTCCTTTAAACTTTGTGTATTTCTTCTGTATATGTTTAATATTTATATTTTCACCTTCATCATTAAAACTCAAACCATTTACTCAGATCTTCTTGCAAATGTATTCTTCTTTCACTTTGGTTATGAGCAGATTTTGCTTTAGAAATTTAATCATTGTACAATGTGTAATTATGGTAATGTTGTTAGTCTTTGTTACAATCAATGTGAGACTTTGCATGCTAGTAAACACATACACAAGGCAGTAATGCTTAAGGTGATTTTGATTCTTAAGAGTTGAAGTACATAAAATGAGTTTGTAATGATCGGAGTTAGTACTTATGATTTATGTATACTATTTAGTGAAGTTTATTAGTTTTAGATTGTTTATGACAATGGATAAATGCGCATTACATGTTGGGCTAAGTAATACAGGCATAAATATTACTTAGGAGTTATGTCCTAAGATATTTAATTAAGATATTCATGTATGAGTTAGTGAAGATGAGTTGGAGTTAAGATTGTTGTATTATGATATTGAAGTTAAGATAGTTAGTTAAGATATTAATATGTTATGAGATTGAAGTTAAAATATTGTGTTATGAGTTAATGAAGATAAGATATATAGTTGATATATTAATATGTTATGAGATTGAAGTTAAAATAGTTATGTTATGAGTTAGTGAATAAATTAGTTTTTATCATATTCCGTTGAAATATTGTATCGTCATGCAGTTTCTAGAAAGGAATTTTGCTAGTGAGTAAACTGTTAACTCATAATTAGGTAACGTGTTAGAGTATTTTGTGAACTTGAATTTTGTGGATATGGTCTTTTATTTACGAGTAAATGGTTTAAAGACATGAAAGGTCTTATGATACATATACCTCTGCGAGTGGGTTACTTCCAATTTTTATGTGATTTGGAGGTATTGACTGGTTATTGATTAGCTTTATTTTGCACATTACACTTCCTGTTTGTTTCCTTTAAGGATTTGATTTTCCTTATACTATGTTTTGAAATATAGGGAGGAAAATTTTTTTTTCTTTTTTTTTGCAATTTCTTCTATGCTAGTGGATTATCATTACATTTAGATGTTAGTTAGTATATATGTGTATTAACCCTATCACACCGAGCGAGACGGTCATGGGCAGTCTAGAAATTTCCCCTTAACAGCGACGAAGGCCGGTCTGAGGCTGTTGGCTTCTTTTGAGGGAAGGTGAGGTTCTGAGATCGCTTAGAAGTAAGCGCGGTAGGGGTCCAATTATCCTTTCCAACCACAGCCCATTTCCCTGCACCTTAAGGGAAGTTTATAGAAGGGGTAGGATAGTGGTATAAATGAGCAACCAGGTTGGGCGAGTCTAATTCATGTAGCTTCCTGCCAAAAATTCCCGCTTTTAAAGGGGCTAAAAGAAAAAAGTCGCCTCGGGATTAAAGAGTTAAGTGGGATACTATTCACTTTATATGTTTATACTATAATTTTTTAAGGTTAGTATTTGGCATGAAGGTTTTTCATATTATTTTATTTAAAGATTAGTTTTGAGTTTTAAAATATGGGGTAATGTGCATTCCTAAAAATCTCTGTGGTGTTGCCCTGTTTACAAGCAGCTAGATCAGGTATTGATCATTATGCCAAGGTATTGCAGTGTTGTTTTATTTCAGTATGTTTTACATTTATAATTATTTCAGTATGTGAGAATTGTAATATTATTAGTGTGCCTTATATTAACACAAGTGTGATGGTATTCGTTATATTGGATTTTAGTGTATTATGGCATTCCTAAATTTAGATTCTGTTATGTTCGCCCTTACTGCATCGGATTTTTGCCGAGAAAAATTTTTATTGCATAAAACTTTTTCTTCACGGAGATGTAGGGTATATGTTGTGTAGAGTTTTTTTGGATTAGGAATTTCTCAAAATTAATTAAACTCTGATATAAATTGTTATATTCTAGTTGCTTTAAAATCTTTTAACTATTAATACTATTTAAAAGCTTTGTAAAATACGAAATTAAAGGCGAAAATGAATATCAGATAAAGTCCTTTTTTTCAACTTCAAGCTGGGAGAATCGTCTAAAGAGCGCATTCACTTTTTTCATCTTGGGAGGGTTTTGCAATTATCCCCCCCCCTTTGGCACTGCAACCTTGGGCTTTCGTAGGAATTCTCTCGTGGGTTTTCAGAGGTATCTCCCTGCTTACATGTGAAAAACACAGAATGTGAGAAAACTTTCTGTTTTGACCTTTGCTCGTCGTTAGAATTTCTGAAAAATAGTATTGCTAGATCAGGCGCTGGGAAAATTCGAGTAAAAGTCTGCTTTCGCAAGTTCTGATAGAATTGTTGCCTGGGCCTCATAAGTTTGCGCCTTCCCGCGAAAAAGCCAGGTTTTCCCCCATGTTCTCCCTGACCTTTTCAACTATAAATGACTGGTTTTGCCTTTTGTAGAGGAGTTCCGAAATTGGTTTGTCATCGGTACAGCGGAGAAAGTGTCGAGTCGGGTTTAAACACTTGCATAAATCTGTCATTTAACATATTTGCAAACAGAGTGTTTACGTGTGCTCTATTGGATCCTAGTCTTTTAAGGGTTGCAATATTAATTGCAAGACGCGACACATAGTTTTGCATAATTTTGGTTTTTGAGCTGCCAAAGAGGAGTTTAAAAAAGTAGAAACTTTGTTGGGGTGACGGAGAGGTTTTTGGCTCTGAAAAAAGGAAAGGATGCTTAAAAACTGAGAAGAGGATAGCAGTGTTTCTCCGGCAAGACCGGGGTTCTTGCCGCGGTACTAAAAACTTTTTGAAGGTGCTCCTGCTTGACGGAAAAATTGCAGGCGGTGAAGGCCTGTAAGATGGCCCCACACCCTTAGCTGCTGTGGCAATATTTAAGAGTAATACTTTTGCGGAATACCTGTAACGACAGGCCTGTTTGATACAACTTACTTGGAACTCGAGTCTCAGATCTATTTCGAGATCAGAAGGAAATCAGATGTCTTTGGGTTCAACTCCTCTTACGAGGACTCTTTGTATGTGAAATCATGATGATGATTGCAATGGCCACAAAGGCTGATTATGGTACATCTCGCGTGCAATTTGTGTTCATACATTCTTGGGAAGCTGGTTGGGTTACCGGGCTTCCTTTCTATTGACGTGAGAACCGGCATTCAAACCAACAAAACACGAATCTCGGTCATAGACCACTTCTGAACCAAGGTGCCTAGTTATCTAAACTATAATGATTACGGAGTGGGTTCCTACCTTCCATGTTTCCCCTCCAACTAAGTTTTTCTCTGCATGTTAAATTTTGTTATTTATTATTTTATGCTGTTATGTACCGTGTAGAAATTTTTAATTTGAAGAATATTAGAAACTCAAACAAATTAATTTGGGTTGTCCCTGTTAAAATTACACTAAGTTTAGGGATTAAGTAAGTAATTGATTGATTATTTATTCTATAAATTATAAGTCAGTATCAATGATTTCATGTTACAGAAGGAAAGCTAAGGTAGGGATGAGTTTCTCAATAAAGTAATTAATTGTATACATTTATGTATATAATAGCTGTTACCCTCGACTTCGTGCGCGAAGAATTAAAGAATTAAATTTTTCTTAATTCACGAATATAAATGTTTCATTACATGTTGAAAGGGGAAATTAAAAGTTTTGACGGTTGATAATGCGTAATTGGAAGACTAACAGGAGCATCTGCTGTTATAGTTAGGTAATTTGATTATCTATGCTAACACACTCTTGTATACTACGTTTTTTGCACGGATGTACAGATTTTATGGGATGGACACACGCGAACACGCCACATATATTTGACATGCGAAAAATATGATTTTTCCAAATGTACGGCTGCCACATTGAGTGTCTGGCCCTGATCCTGGCAAATTATATTTTTAAAGGGAATTGTGACCTTTTGAACTGGGATAGTAAATCCTTCGGTATTATCGGAATAATACCGAAGGATATTATAATATAAGAATAATATATATAATAATATATTCGTGGAATCAAAACACTGTGTCCTCTCGCTATGCCAGTCATAGCAGTAGCTCGCACGCCGTTTGGACCTAGGTGTGTAATTTGTAACCGTGAGCCAATGAGCAGTTTCGGTACATCGAGGTTATGTGTAAATAGCACTAGTACACTGACTTTTAATCTCAGCTTGTCGAAAGGTACCCCTGTTAAAATAAATCTGAAGATACCCCATTAGCGTAACTATAGATAGATATTCTGTAATACTTCCCTCCATTTGTAACATTTTTTTTTCATTTATCTGACCTAAACTTTCATTAGTCAGCTTCAAAATTACCAATTGAACAACCATTCTCTATTCCTCATATATTCTCCGTTACTGTAAAATACATCATTGTACTCAATGGTTTCAGCAGGTCCATACAACACAATATATCATCCACCTTGCCATATTTCATCCGCTTCTACCATTCAAAAGAATAAATAAAACAAGATATATCTTCGTTTTTTTTCCTTTACTTATAATTAATATTAGTTTCTAAATCTTAATCTAAAAACTCTTGCAACTTTTTCATATCTGTCAATTGATTTCTGTCCCGGCGTCAATTTATCGACAATTTCTTGAATAAAACCTGGTAAGGAAAATATACAAATATAAATAACTAAAATTAAATAGACTGCGAACTCAAAAAGTGAAAATCAAGCGTCGAGTTGAGTAATTTCAGTTATTATTCCCCAAATTAATTATTTTATTTTTTTCTTTTCCCAGTAAGATAACATAATTGCAGTTTTCTTTATGACTTAAAAATAAGTTATACCACGTGTTTACGCTTTTCTTAAGGATCACTTGACAATTGATTGATAAATAAAGTAGTAATCTTCATTGCTAATCGCTGAGTGAATGGGCCTTTCTTTTTAAATTATCTAATTGTTGCCTGTAGTCGAAAATGTTGAATTTATGATAAAATCACATATCCTATGTCCATTCCTGAGTTTCAAGCTAAAACTCTGCCAATTTTCATTTAAATCGGTTTGGTAGTTTGGCCGTGAAAGCGTAACAAGCAGACAGACCGACTTAACACCACAGCATACCCCCGAACTCGGAGCCAGGGCGTCTCCCTGTCGGTTGGTTGGGTATGCGTGAGACTTTATAAAAAAAAGCCAGAGCAAAAAAAAAAAATTACAATTTCTATAAAAAGATACAAAAAAAAAACATGACATTTATAACAAAAGAATATAATATTTTTTTAAAGTTCAGTCTTTCAGATCGTTGTGTTGTTGAATTTGAGAGGGCCGTGCCCTGTGTATGGAAGAAGAGAGAATATGAGTACATAGGGTTAGTTGGGTCTGTGGCTAGTTGTTGTAGTCATCTTTTGGAAATAAGAGTGTTTCGTTTTCCGCGATGAAGTGGATGAGTTTTTTGATTTTCAGACAGACCGACTGACAGATACACTTTCGCATTTTTTATATTATAAGGATTAAGGATTTATTATTTCTTAGGAAACGCAGGTAAAGATTACAGATGATATTAGCTGCATCGATTTTTAAACTAATTAAATAAGCTTTAGAATCCTTTAAGAACCAATGAAAAGATTGCCAAACAATATTTGAAAAAAAATAAACAGAAAAATAATGGTAAAGTAATTATACCGTTGCCTAGCAACTGAATATCATTAAATTTGCTTTATTCCAAAATAGTCTGCGTGTCAACTTTTTATTAAATTTTGAAAAATTAATAAAAATTGAAGGAAAAATGTCACAGGTATAAAATCGGTATCATTAAGAAGGAAAATTTTGAACTTTACGATTGCATAAAAATAATTTTCGGGGGATAATTTACTCCGAACTTCCAGAGAGAAAACGGTTTCGGCTAATTTTTAATTGACTGACTATTTAATTAACTTTTGCGCTTTCAAGAGTTGATAGTAATTTTTCCCTGGTCTTAATTATTAAGTGTGCAAAGTTTGGTTGAAATCAGTGCCGTGGTTTAGGAAGAGATGTGGAACATACAAACATACATACAAACATATATACATACAAACATGCATACATACCCACAATGACTTTTATTCATATTAAGATATGAATTAAATAATTTTAGTAAAATAGGTTTTTATAAAATGAATATTAGTAAGAACGGAAATGCAATACATCATATATATATTTCTGTTTGTAAGATGGTAAGGTTAATTTTGATATTAATAAATGTGTTAGTTTAAAGTAATTTGGTTTTATGTTTTATGACACTGATGGAGGTAGTAATTTGGTGTAACCTGGATTAATGCTAAAAATATAATATATAATTTATATTAAAACACAACGCAAATTAACATCTTCATAATTTTACTTGGAATTGAATCTGGAGATTTGGAGATTATTTTAGAGATAAATTGAGAACTTAAATTAAATCTAGATTCACCTTTGCCAATTCTCGATATCTGAATTTCTGATTAGTTGTTTTGAGTTATAAGATCCCCGTATCAAATGATATGATAGTTTAATTTTTATGTTTGAGTATGGTAGAGAATTATGTGCAGGATCATGACTAGAGATGTATTAATAATTTATGTGCTCAAATGTTACTTAGATTCTGAGAGTTAAAGGTATAAGCAGAAATATTTAAAAGTTTATATATTGTACTTCTAGCAACAAAATATAATATTATAAGCAAAATAACAGTATACAATCAAAGTTCCATACAACAATTTATATTTTTAACCCTGTGGTGGCTTTGGATTTGTAGAGAGCTTTATTTTTTTCTTAGATTGGATAACAAGTGGAGAAAAATGCTTGAAAATTGTTTATGGATATTTATCATAAAAGTTACACACATATTAGATAGCAATTAAGGAAAAATATTTCGTGTGAAACAAATTAGAAATATTATAAGTTTCATAAATTATTTGAATAATTTTAATAATAATAATTATCCCAAGTTAAAATGAAACAAATAAAATAAAATTTCATATTACTCCTGTTATTAAAAGTAGTAAGCAAATTTATACAAAATATACAAATTTATTTAGTAGTAATCAATTTATTAAACACATATTTTTTATTTATTTTCAACACAGAAAAAATCGAATTGTGGAAACAATTTTTCCCTTTAATATGAAAAATAAAAATAAAAATTAGTTGTGAAGATACATATAGAAAATCAAATAATTCAAATATCAGACATTTTTTACCACAATTCCTGTAATATTTAGTTATAAAATTCTGTTGCATAGAATTCATGAATATATGAATAAAAAAGAGTTTTTTTTAAAAGTCTCTGCTTTCTTCCATAAGAGTTTCAATGGAATAATTTTTTTGTGTTCTCTTAAATGTGATATAGGACTTAGTAAGGTTTCGCATCTTAAGAAAAAATCGCAAACGTTAACTGGAGAGAAATTATGCCTACGTTGCGAATATTAGTCTGTGCTTTACGTACTATGTAACAAACCCCGGTGATTTAATTCGAATGAAGGATTATTCGATAAAAATTATTTAAAAATAAAGAAATGATAAATTAGTTTTGTAACTATTTTTATAAATGAATTTTTCGTCCTGTGTTTTGAGGATTTGCTATTACTGAAGGAAACTAAACACGAATATTGATTATTCACGGCTCAACATCTCCTACAAAACTGGTGTTTTTCGCTATAAGACTAAAAAGACTGAGCCATGGTCTCAAGAGCAAATTTTTATTCGAGAATGATTTAGTATGACATGTTTATGGCGCTGAAAAAAGAGTAAGGGAATATGGTATCGCATTTTTACGACTACAGTTCTCAAAAAAGAAACTGCTTGATAGAAAAAACACTACGAAACCTTCCCGATAAGAATTCAGTAAGTGAAAATTTCTGGTCAGACTTCAAGATACCTGATACCTTTGTCGTTTCATTAATTCTAGAATATGTCCTTTGAGACGAACAACGATAAATATTAAATGGTAATTTAAGTGGTAAACTATTACGTTGTACTTTGCCACTATACCTTAAAAACAAGGTAAAACTAATGAATACTCCATATGATTGGTGTGAAGTATTGTAAATTTAGATTTATTAGAATAAATGAAACAGGGAAAGTATACAAAGCAAAATTTATCTCTAATTTAGAAAAGTAGAATGAATAGTGAATTTAATTGATTTGGTATGTAAAAATTAAAAAGAAAATGACTTCAAGTTCAATATTATTTTTTTACTACACCAAAACTTAAAGACTACGTGTTTATTGTTTCAAATTTGTAGAAAAAAAGAATATTGATGATATTTTCACAATTATAAATATTATTTCGTTAAAATCGAGTCAACAGAAATACGAATGTATAGATTTGATGTCTCATGAAATCGTATATTTCTTAAGTGTATATAATACTGGATTAACCCGATGTTTGCTCTGAGAGCCTAAATCTGGCTGCTAATATTTTGTACCAAATTATTTTAATTAGCAAGCGTTTGTGTGCTCAACTCACACAGATTCTAAAACAGAAATCAACTAGCAATAATTAGGCTTAGAATATTGTTCTTTCAGTAAGGCTTGATTTGATGAATATAAGGATTAAATTTGTTAAATTCCCAAGTGGCTTTTGGAATATTTTTATTTTTTGGATTCGACTGTCTTTGTTTTGTAATCTCTCCAAAGTCCAGGACTCAGATTTTGGTAAAAAGGCGCTGGTTACTTGGATTAGGCAACACTTGACTCTATTTAGCTGCCCTGTTGGCTTGATATGATCTCGATTATCAGCGGTTGTTTTTCCTTTACTACTCTGTTGGTTGAATACGAAGTTTCTTTCATTAAACTTAATACATAAACTTTGACCTGGTCCTTGGTTGATAGCCCAATTAATGTATTATCTCAATTTTCTGATTTTAAGATAGTGATGAGGGTCTAGCAAATCTAATGTCACAACAATCATCCACCAAAGGCCACACAAAGAAGCCAAAGTGTGATGCAAAGGAAGTTTTGTGGGAATTTTTATAATAGATTCGCATTCATTTGGAGAAATGAATACTAACTGACCCATCAAACATCTTTTTCATTTCCTATCGCAGTTTTATCAGCATGATAAAGCTAAAAGTATATCGACATTATTTAGACCTAATGATCTACAAACGGAAGGACTTTTTTCAACAATGATGTTATTAAGTTCTAAATATTCATAAAGTCTTGCTGAAGTTGCAAAAAGAAGGGTTATTACTGTCTTTATTTGAATTAATGCCTTTTAAATAAATTTGCTTGTTTTCTACTAATTATAACTTCTTTTCAAATATTGGATTGAAAAACTTTATGAATCCTTATCAAACAAATGCATAGAATAATCATTAGCATTTAGTATTGCTTATGGATGTTTGCTTTCAACATTGTTTTTCGTACTGCAATGATTTAATTTAAAGTTTCACATTAAATACAATAATTTACAAAGATTTCCTGTCAAAATTCAGCTGAATGAATGTTCAAGATATTTAAGAAGAATTTCAGATAATGCAGATACGTTTTTACTGGTCAATTGGATTTTGTTGGTAGATTCGTGTTTGTAATCTAATTCGTGTATTTAAAATAAGTATAATTTTTGTTACGTTTTAAGAAATGTTTTATTAACCAGTTCGTCCATCTAAAATTTACATTCGATATGAAAAAATAAAACAAGCGATTTTCTGTTAGCCCCCCCCCCCCCCCGTAGTCTCTTTCTCAATTTGTGTTCTTTCATCAAACAAACCTAAATGAGATTAGATATCTAGAGAAATCGTGGTTCCAAATATTTGCACCTAAATCGAGACGGTGGAAAAAGACCAAGAATAGAACACTAACTTACCCGAAATATGTCAAAATGCATTAACTGAACTGGGGTTTTAGCGCCCGCAGTAACAGCCTTCACTTATTCAAACTCACGGAGTAACAGTTTGGAACGTCTAAAACATTCGAAGAAATAACCTCTCGGAAGCATCATGGAACGGATGTTACAATAAAACAAAGGACACGAAGGATGGAGTTAATTTCATTAAGAACACCCCTTTCCATCCTCTCCTCCCCTCCCACTGCGCCATCCTCTTCCAGAACCTTTCCACTAAATTTAATTGTTTGATTAGCTAGTGCTCCCCCTTGCCTTAGCTACAATTCGAAACTCTTTGTGTTCGCACGGTGGGAAGATTTCTGCTTCGCGTCACAAAATCAATATGAAGACTTATCGTGTATTTACCGAATTCAACAGAAAGCTGGTCATTTAAGCTCCATTGATTAACTGGAATTCAGAAAAGCGCCGAAATGACTTTTTGCTCAAGTACTTACAATTCCCAGACGAATTAAGAATTTTTAGGCAATGTAAGGTTTTCTCTTCGACTTTTGTTATGGATTGTCTCGCAGTCGTTTGACTTTACAGGAAATTAAATTGAGAATTTTCTGGATCACCGAGACAAAGAAAATAAATTTATGCATCCTCTTCATTTTTGTTCAAAAGGATTAAATTTCGTTTTCTTTTTTTGCGCTTGATAAATCTTGGTGGGATTAAAAATATATTATAATGCAGGCAAACTCATTTATGTTGAGTTTGCATGGAGATCTAAACATTAATTTAGACGCGAGATTTCTATTTTTGAAAATCGATCATATTAACGTATTCAGTACCACCGTCCAGTAGATAGGATGGTGACCTTGTACGCCTTGAAATTTACCTGTGACTTGATCGGAATGTTTGAGAAATTCAGGAATGTTTCTACATCCCTATTGAGAGTTGCAGATGATGAATCTTCCATTGATTCACTTTACTGAAAAGTATTGAATTTGAAACTGGGTATTGTAAAGGATGACTTCTATGAACTGTGAAGTACAGGTAAATTGGGTAAACTTTAAAGCAGTGGGAAACTTGTTAAACTGTAAAGTATTGAAACTTGGGATGATGATGATGTTCACACGAAGAGAAAATTCTCTACATAGTGGGTCCAAGAACCACCGTATATATGAACGCAACTTAGATAAAACCTTCCAAAATTGAAATGTGTTGTGCTCAAACTCCACTCACAATAATTGTATTCTTATAAGGTCGTTTCTCTTTTCTATTTTCCTATTTATTTCATATCCAATCTTGGTGTTTCCGATGTGCTTTTTTATACTTTGGTTTAAGCAGCTATTGAGACTGAGCAGAAGTGAATATCACTGGTACTCATGTACACAAACCAACCTTGATGTGTTTTGCCTGAGCGGATGTGAGGTGAGAAGTGCAATTCACAGAAGATGACATTAGCACTTCATTCTTAGAGGGTGTTAGTTATCTATCTTACTTTCTGCCCATAATTTGCAATTGTAAAATTCGCCTTTTAGCTTTAGAAAAAGACTTTAAGTGAAAAATCAAATGAATTCCAAGGAAAATATTTGAGACAAATCCTCAAAACATTCATGATATCGGAAAAAGTAATATAAAAAAAGAATTAAAGTAAAATGATTGATGTAGGTAATAATTACAAGTATAAATGTTAGAAACTATTCACAAAGGAAATGAATTATTTCTTAATACACTTTATTATTCTTCTTATTTGTCAGTGTAACTAACCGTGATCGCAGCAGCCTCATAAGAGAATTATTTTTATCATCTATTCGCTATAAACGGCGATTTATCCCAATTTAATGCGAAATTGAAAAAAAAAATTATTCGTATTGTACGAATTGCACAGGCACTGTTAGCTTGGCATAAAATCTTTTGTTGAAGGTATTGAATATAAATTTAGCATTAATTGAGTTAGAATATTAGTTAATTTTTAATTCGATGACGTGATTTTAAATTTGCATAGATAAGGAACACTTTAAGATCCTCAATGGAGTCAATTAATGCGATGTCAGAATCGCATGATAAACATAATAACACAAAATCTACTGCAAACTGTTTTATGCTGTGTTGTTGCATCACATCCTTTTCATCTAGCAAAATACGTAATTGATTCCAAAATTAAAATAATACGATTAATTTTACGTGTATCACCTCAGTATGAATCAAATTAACTGTGAAAGTTTTGAGCTGATCGTCTCTTCGGGCTGTTAAATAAAGTGATCGCAAAATTCCATTGAAAGAATAAAAATCTGAACTAAGAAAATTTTATATAGAGCAAATATTCATACATTGTTTCTCATTACATTACTTCTTCAAAATGTATGGAGATTATTATTTAATAGTATGAAAATAATATTATTATTGTAAAATCAATAAACTATAAGGAACTTTCCATAATTTAGTTCCTAAAAGATATCTAAATTTATCTAATCTAAAGCCAATAAGCTCCGTCTAGAATCAAATTATTTTAGCATTAAATACCAATAAAATATTTTGCTAAATTTACCTAAAGGAAGCCAAGTAACTTCGCATAGCAGTTTATTTGCGACCAAAAATACAACAACAGCACTCTTCAAACACAAGAGACAAAGAACGATGTATTGATTAATGATGATGCACGGAATGCAAATGCGATTGTTATTCAGTTATGTTTAAGGGGGCGTTTCTATTGACTCATTACAGACAAATCAGAGATGGATAATTTATTCCGAGAAACGAGTAAACAGTTGAAGATTCCGAACTTAATCAAAGCATTCCCGACCATTTGCATATTTTCAATTATGCGATCCTTCAGTCAATCTACATTAAGCCACGTTTCAACTATGCTGATTCCTACATTTTTCATGTCAAACCATCACTTCAATGAAAACGTTTGATTCAATTATGATCAAATTTGGATAAATTTGAACAAATAGAGAGATAACTTTTTCGTGATTAATTTTATTGGAAATACAAATTTAAAGGATTCATCGTGGAGCAGTTATCAGTTGATTTCACGTTTGCAAGGCCTTTCATTCTTATAATGTCAATAAATTCAAACTTTAATTTATGACATTTGAAAGAAATTTAAATTGACATGTTGTTTAGAGTTTATTATGTAAAAGTGTTTTTAGCATTCCTATAGAAAGTTCTACGGAGGATTAATAACAATTAGTAAAATAAATCGGTACAGATCTCCGATTCATGCAAAAGTAGTATTTTGAGTTTTAACCTTTGAAATATTAATATAAATTCGCAAATTCCAGAAGAACGTTCCTTATTCACTCATTTGTTGCATATTACAATATTTTATCTCAATGTACAATTTAAAATTTAATATTCTGTTTTAAAAACGATATTTTGCTCTTCAAAATTAGTCTGCTTACATTTTTTATTGTTTTCGCATATAATTTTTTTAAAAGTATTTGTCTATCCCTTTCCTTTCGGCACGATTAAAACCGTCTTTCTATGTTAGAAATTAATTAGTCATACTACAATTCGGAGAATAATAATTTTCTCTACTCGTTTAAAGATTATTGAGGAATATTTATAGCTGCAACTTCTCTTAGAAGGTAATCCAAATATGTTCTATGCAATTCAACGAGATGGTCACTCCATTCGCTCAGTGTCTTGATCAAGAAGGTGCTAATCGACAAGCTTAGTTTGATATGGCCTCGCATTACCATTCATTAGAAAGAGTCCATTATCGATAGCACCAGCACAGTGGCTGATATATTGCTAGATGATTTATGTTTCGATACCCCTTTCATAAATCAAAGTCCCTTCACTGAATGCATAAAATTCCTTGTGGATTCTCAAAGTGATTCCGACCGAAACGTTGTTCCACTTTCTCTGTAAATATGTCATTCAACTATATGCTGTATTAGCAGTAATTTGAAATCATTTTCCTTTTCTTCTCCGGGCCAGAACAAGAAAATCACCTTCTAGAGTGAACCTATGTCCCATTATATAGATTATAGAGAGCAGTTCTAACATTTTTTGGTCTACCTGATCTATATCTCAATTTGTACTGGTATTTCTCTAAATTCTGCTGAAAGAAACCCCATTTATAAGCCTTGCATAGAGTAGCTAATGTTCCTCTAATCAAAAAGAGGAAGAAAACGATTTTCGACAGGTGCAGTAACATATGGGCTACCTGAATCAGCCTCCTCCCCTCTTAAATAAATTTTAGATTTGAAATCAAAGCAAACTTACTGTGCGACAGCGCCAATGTCGTTGTCTATCGGTTTCAGTTTGTTATGTGTACATATCTATCTCCAATTACAATCCATCTTAGAGAATTATGTAAATTACATCAATACAGCAGCAAAACAAATATAATATAACATAATGAATCCTATAACAATATACGAATAGTAGAGTAGAGCATCGTGAATCCTAACCCCAGATATACGAAATTTTGGATAATTCGAACATCTTTTTTAAATTTTCGGCAACATTTTCATTAAAAAATGAAGGGAAAATAACAATTACGAATCAGAAACAAAGCTAATATTTATTCCTAACTTACAAGGAACATTTGGATTGGTATTTAAGAATAACCACAGCACCTTAATTACCAGAAGAAGAATCGATTATCTTCTTTTGACATAAGGAAATAAACCTGCTTCATGATGCGAACCGCCATTTGCACTTTCCGTACTCTTTCATAGAATGCTCAAAGTTAATACTATACTGCATTTCGTATATCAAGAGTATTTTACCAAATTTTCCGGAATCCTAACAGATGTCAGCCCCAATTAGTTTGGATTCCTTAAGTTCAACTGTACATAAAGCTGAAGGCCTCACGACCGCCAATCAATTTTTGCATGCATCAACAAATTAGCATGATGTGTTTTCAGAAAAAATGCTAATTCTTTTACAAAGATATGAATACGGAAAATTTTAATTGTGAAAG
>BGPR01002006.1:0-56830 GCA_013235015.1 Araneus ventricosus
TTAAAATCAGTAGAAAAATAAACTATTTAGAATATTTTTAAGAAGTTTTAATAAATCTTTACAATAATCTGTCAGTCATTCAATTAGAATTTCAGAAAATACGAATTATAGATTTGATAACGCGTTTGACAATATCTCTGCTTCTAAAACTGATTTGAATAATTTTCAAACTGACTAAAATTATCCTTGAGATTTAATAAAATATGAGAAATTAAACTGTAGGAGTTTAGCATTCGGCGCCTTTATCTAATCTTACATTCGCTTTTTAATGCTCGTTTTTAACAGTATTCTGTATCATTATTTTACAGCAATTTTAATTTTACGGAAGAAAGGAAAACGCAACAGCCTCTCCTTTTAGCAATCGAGCAACCTCCTCATCTCTGAATCAATCGAAAAATATTTACAATACATTGAAATTTCCGCACATTTCAATTTGGAATGAAAGGAGAAGAAGAAACAACAAAAAAAAAACGCGGCTCAAGATTAGGTATAAATAAGTCCAAAACAATATATTATTTTCATTCATCTACGACTCCTTTTAAACAGTAAAAAGAAAAGCAAATAGTATTCTGAAAAGGCGAATCTATTATTTTCAATTTCTGTAAAGGAGTCAGAAAGAGAAGAACCAAGAACCATTTTCATTATAAATATAAATACCATAACGCAGAAATTATAAGCAATAAAAAAGTTGTGTTGAAATCTAAAATGTTGAGGATGCAATAACAGCCAATAATCTGGGATTTCTATCCTATCCTACAGATACAATAAATTTACTTCTTTTATTCAAAATCATGTTGAATGACGGAATACTTCGGCGTAAGTTCCAAGAACACATAATTGTGTTTCCGGAAACTATCTGTAAAAATCATACTTTGAAGAAAATATCAAAACTAGATTAGATGGAACTAAACACGAACAACCAACTATGAACACGGAAATATGATCATCCCTCTCTTTTTTTCAGCACGAATTATTTAAAAAAATCTTTGCTTTCAAGTTGTATGAACAAAACATTGATTGTGTTGACAAAATGAAATTAAATATCTGCTTTTATAAGTGTAAGAAAATGAAATGTCTTGATATTACGAAACTTATTCAGCTGATTTAATGAAGCCAAATTCACCACTGACACTCCAACACATTAAAAACATTAAAACGGGACCGTCTTTAAACGGAATTTTAAAAGTTAAAATTAATTACATATAAGTCGTTTTATATGGCTTCAAGAAATATTTATGTTTAATCAGAAGAAAATCGAACACCGCGTTTGGTCGTGAATCCGTAAGAAGGAAAGTACAAACAGATGAAATGAGAAACAGTGGATTAAAACAGACCTCCACTTCACTCTGCCAATTTTATTGATGAGAATTTATTGAACATTTGGCACAGATTATTAGTGGTTAACGAAACACTTTTTAACGCTCAATCAGACAGAAGTCTTACCTCAAAAGCATTGGCACTGATTTAGAACTCACACCAAAACCAGATATCGCCTGAGAGTTTTGATATATTTTGTAACGTGACAGAAACAGTCTTTTAATCTTGACTATTTTCAACTTTTTAGTTATTAATATATTTCATCATTCATTATTATATTCATTGATGATGCAACGTGTAATCATTTGTTCTCAAATTCAGCACCAGATGTCGCCTCTTTTATTGAACCAACTCAAGATAAGTTAAGTGATTGGTTGATACTCCATATGTAAAAAAAATATTATATGGAATTTACTTCATGCAGAAAATAACTGAACAGAATTTCAAAACTTTACCGTGTCAAGAAATGAGATAAAAGGTGATTAAAATGTCATCATTACAGACATGAAATGTACAACAGTCAACAGATAGTTTAATTGAATCCATATCCCTGAAGAAAGTCTAATCACTAATATTAATGTTATAGTATTGTGTAAATTCGACTTCTGAAATTTGCTCGCTTCCTTTGACGATGTGGAGGCAAGCGAGACGGGTAATCAGTCCTTTCACTTCCATTTTCATTCCTCTGTTGTGCCGGATACGACTAATAATCCAACCTTAGAACTTTTAGCTTCGCGCACTGTAAAATTCACATTCTCATAACACGTCCAAATGTAATGACAATATGACTAATTTTGATTTACCAGCCGAGATATAATAATCAAGGCTTTATATTAGAGAAAGCAAGGTACTTCACTTAAAACTTGTTAATAGTTCAATTTTAAAATTTTTAAAGGAAGTTCTACAATATTAAAAGTGGTACAAATTCTTTTATAAATTTTCGAGCCTTAATATACAACCATGCAAAATATTGTCTCATTTTGTCTCGCATTTTTTCTGTTATATTATTATTTTTCCTGTATTATTGTACTTTTTCTTCTACTTTCATGTTCGGCAGGACGAGAGGCTCTGGGAAAGTGAAGTTTACGGCAATAAATCCATTTAAGTAGATGCGAATTACAACAGCTCTGATGGCAAAATTCCATCAATAATTCGTGAAAATAGTTTCTGGGCAAGAGAAAAGTAGCGTGTGTATAGCTACGTATTTTTCAAATCTCAATCTTGAAAGAAATATCTCGGAAAAGTAGAAGAACAGTATATACTGTGCAAAAAATAGTTGTTCAAGCTTGTATTTTTCATCGAAGGAATTCGCCTGTTGCATATAAGAACAGTATTAGAATTTTACTTTAGGTGAAATATGAAATCGGAAGCAGTGTGATTTTATTGAAAATAATTTTCATAAAAAATTTAAAATATATTTTAAACTTAAATTTGTAAATGAAAAAACAATATTTGAATGTAAGTTATAAATTAATTATCGTCTTTCAATGCATTCGAAATGTGAAGTGTTAGCAAAAGAGAGAAGAAAATTAATATATATATATATATATATATATATATATATATCCCATAGTAATGACTTTTTATTTTAAAAATGTGACATCTAAATTTCTATACAAATAAATACAGCATAACAGAAGACAATATTAATTTCAATACAATGACCTTTCCAGAAAATTGATTACATTAAAAAGTACTCTATTCACAGAATAAAACATTTAAAATTTTAAAAAATTAATTTCATTGATAATAACTCAAAGTGCATTAGAAACCATATTTTCGACATTATTTTGACTGTAAATAAAATATCTTATTTTCTCAAATGTGTTTTCAAAATTTTGAAGACAGTTCTAATCACTGAATTATTCTAATTTAGCCGAAAGTAACATAAACAAAGTTGAATTGAATTTAAAATGCGGATTCTTTCACTTGAATCTCCTTTTCGGCGTTTTATTCAAAAAATTATAGACTTAAGCAAGTTAATTAATATTACGCAACTTTCATTTTTGTTACAATTTAAAAGAAGAAAGATATAATTAAAAAGAAGCATGAAAAATTCCATTAACGCTCTCGTAAATTATGTAATTAGAGTTAGACAAGTAGGGACATTACATATAATGTACACCACGGAAATATTATTGTATAAATATTCATTTAATTTCAAACAACAAACTTCATTTACTAAAATTAAATAAATCAGAACAATATTTAATATCCCATTACAGTTTAAAGCACTCAGAGAATAAATAAATATTTTTCCGAAAGAAACTTTTTATTATATCTTGAACTCTTCTATAAGGTCCGCTAATTATTAAGAATGTAACAATAATGAAGATTTGCGATGATAAGTTCCAATTTCTGTAAAATAATCTTACAGAATTCTATTAAAAGTGAGCATTAAAAATCGAAAGTAAGATCGTGATTAGATAATTACACAGATTAATTTTTTATGATTAATTAAATCTCAAAGATATTTTAAGTCAGTTTAATTTTTTTCACTATTTAAAATGTTTCAATTGGAGGAGAAATCTGTTTTAGAAACAGAGATATTCTGAAACATGTTATCAAATCTAGATTTCGCATTTCTGAAAATCTAATTAAATGATTGATGTATTAATGTGAAGATTTATTAAGAATTTCTTATAAATATTCTGAATAGTTTATTTTTCGACTGATTTCAAAGGAATTTTTCGTTGGAATCGAAATATTTCTTGTTCAAACACATTTCTCTTTATTTTACTGCTCTAAAAATATTTTTTTTCTTTATTTCAATGAATTGATGCTAAATAGCTATTAAACTATTAGACAGGAAAATTAAATTACTTGTGTTTAATAGCAGAAAAAATTTCAATACATGTTTATATTTATTTAAAATATAATATTACAGTTAAATTTCATTTTATATTCATAATTTATGAATTATTATTTACTTATCATATCTGTTGAGCTATCACTAGTTCTATTGCGAAGTTCCATCCAAATTCAGTCAATATTTCGAATTTGGGTGCTCGAAATTTTAGTTTTATTACTATTTCCTTTTCGTAAAATAAAATCAGTAGTTTGCTTTTTAATGTCTCTTTTAATCTATAGCCGTCTTTAGTTTTATTTGTTTTAATTAATGTCTATTGTTGTAATTATTTTTTTACTACCATTGTTTAAATGGTGCCTTCATCCTATATTTATTATTGTTTCCTTTTTGTTTTCTGATTGTTGTTTTCTATTTCATTTTTGATTGTTGTCTATTATTTTATTTGCTTCTATTGTTCTTTAGTCCTTTGTTCCATTGATGGATAAAGTTTCTATTTTGGTTGTTGATAGCTATTCTATTTGTTTCTATTGGTCTTTGATGATTAGCTCGTAGAATATGGATTACAATTCTGCAACTTCTGTCTAAAATTAAAAGTCTCATAATTCAGAAAAGATCTAACAATTTTTTATAAACACTTCAAATATTGAAGTGTTAGAAATATGACATCAAGAAAAGTGTAATAGTATTAAATTTTCTTAAGATTAATTTTAAACCTTTTTGACATATATTATAGATCAACCTACCTACCTACATCAATTCTTCTTTAAAATATAATAATAGCATTTTTGCAGAACTGAAAAATGTAAGTATATCTTCCTTTCATTTTCCTAACCCATCTGTAACTCGTTTAGTATCAAATAACTCTTTTTTTTAATGCTAAATTACGGTGAATATTTTGGAAATTATTTCGAATGTTGCTACATTCAAATTATTAGTATTAAAATTATGAATTCAGAGAAATTGTTACGGTCCTGCCAACAAACGATCGAACTGCTCGAAGTAAATGTAACAAATCGAGAAACGTCCAAAAGAAAAATATCCCAGATTTTCCAAGCTATGAAGTAGCACGGGATTAATAAAAGCACTTTAGCATATTCAATTAGGCATATCGTAATTAATTTGATTAAAAGTAAGCAAAATTTGTATGCCAATCCGGAACAACAAACTAGAAAGAGAAATCACATTTCCGATTTAACGTTTGCTTGCTTTTACATGTAAAACACAAAGAAATAATATGAAATAAGTTGTAAAGTAATAGAGAAGGTCCTTGGAACATTTTTTCTTTATATTTTTATTTCACGCTTGGCTTCATCAGCTGTTACAAAGGTAGATAAAAAATAAAGTATGATGCAATTTTGCATAAAATCAAACACAAGTGAAAATCATGTTCTTTTGATATAGCGCTTTGTGTCGTAGAGTTATTTATAATTTTCTTTCGGAGTAAAATGGAATTAAATGGAATACATTTCAAGAAAAAAATTATTTCTAAAACAACGAAACTTATGTTTCATCACAAAACTGTTTTTTAATCTTTCGAGAAATGGCGGTCTGAAGTTTTTGCATTTCAAAGTTCTAATACATAAGTGGGTGGCATTTTTAGACTTAAGATGTGCTATATTCCTCATCATGATTAGAGTTTCTAACTTATTCTTGAATAAAAGAAATGAGGTTTTAGTTTCTATTCAACATTTAATTCCCACTTTCAAATTTCATATAAAAATGAATTTAGCACAATCTTTGAAATGTTGTGAATTAAATAAGCTATGATACAATTTCAGAACTCTGAATTATGACAAGATTCATACAATTAAACATGATTTTATTTAAAAATTATATTATCAAGTAAAGGTTTTGTAGATGAAGAAAATAATTTCGAAATTAATAATGGTGAAATTTTGATTTTAGATTTTATTTAAAGCAAGAACTAAAGCCATTATTTACTGTTTCATATAAAACTTTAAAAAATTATAGTTTATAAGTTAAACTAATAGCGAAAGAAAATATAGAGAAAGAGAAAGTGTATACTCCACTCGAATTTCTCGTTATATTCCACTGTATGGTGCAGTTAGGGCTTGGCTTTTGCGGAAAATAAAACGAATCGAATATGAATTTTGCAACATTAGGTCCTTCAATCGCCAGTATTCCAACGTTTAACGCTGATCTCCATTCAAGGCGTGATAATACAATGCTACAGTTCACGCATTTAGCGTGAAGTGGTTTTAAGTCATGGCATTCAAGCATACGGAAAGAAGAAAATACTAATATGACAGTTTCCCCAATCAGAGATTTCATTTAAAATGCAATGCGAATCTAACAATTCAGCTACAAAACCATATGCCAAATTTCATGCACGTAACCCGTTGTGCTCCTGTTTTATTGTATTCACATGTACGAGGGTCGATTGTGGAAATTTCTTTGTAAAGTCACATTTTTTTGTTTTTAATTTTTATGGTCTTGCTTTTCGATAGATTGTACGGCACAAATTTGGCCCAGAAATAAGAATATTGACAACAATATGCTGTTATAATTATTGGTTGTAATTTTGCTTTATCCAGTGTTAACATTTTCTGTCTGTCATATTACGCTATGTTAGTTTTCGAATCGTAGTTCGTTATGAGTTCAGATATCTGTAAACCAAAATTTTTATTTAGGTGATACTTAAAAAGGATCTTTAAACGTATGATAAATATGTTGTAATAGATTAATACTTGATATTACAAATGTGAACTGCGTTGAAATTTTCTGAACAATGTTTAACTCTGTCCTAAAAAGAGAAATTCAAGATCTTTGTAAATTTTGTCTAAATTTCACTCACTTTGAATTAAATTTACATTCAAAGCTCTAAAGTTTAAGATAATACGTTTTGTTTTATGAGCGTAAATAATAAGATATTATAAATCATTCATTATTTCAGTTAATTGGAAATAAGAGTAGTTTGGTGAGAGAAAAAGAATCCTATTATGTTTTGACCGATTTATTATTAATTTCTTTGTCTGTCTATAATATTTCTATTAACATTGTCCAATATTCATTCATGAATGGGCTTATTGAAATGCTTGAAAACTTCATTTATAAAAAATTAGAAAAAATTAACGGAACATTGCATTCTATGGTAGAAGGAAACCAATTTATCACTGTGCTTTACTAGCTGTATATGGTGCACTATGAACGTGCATTTTAAATGTGACGGAATCAATAATACGTGTCTACAAACGAATAATATTTTCTTATTACAAACGCTATGGTCATTAGAATTTTTTTAATGAAAAAAAGTCTGCGGGTTTCCCTTTCCCGAAATATGATAGATCCATTTAGAAGACAGAATTCTTCATTAATCCGAAATTTCCTGCATTAATTAAACATTTTTTAAATTTGTGTCATAGGCTTACTTTTTTCATTTATGGAATGAAGTGATTCATAATTTTTTACTATTTCAGATGTAATTAGAAATTTTTAATCTTGCAGAATTTTTTGATACTATGTCTAAAAAGTATTCAGCTTATTAAATAGACATTTCTGTTAGAAATATTCTGCTGAAATATAAAAAAATGAATTGCATGATAATGATTAAGCTTAAACGTCGAGAGCTGGACTGAAATTAACTGAAATAATAAAATCATGAAAAAAATTAATTTAAAATATATGAATAAGTCTGTATGCAAACTATCAAAAGATCAGCATTATTCGTATACTAAAAATTTTTTGAATAGATATAAGGGACTTTTATTTTCTTTCATTCATAACGTTTAAAATTCAACTTAGGAAAACGTAAGAACGAAGATTTAATTCGTAGTACGTTTTTTACCAAATAACGGTCTTTCTTAAATAAAATAATAAAATACTAACCATAAATAAGTTAAACTTCCCAAATTTACTTGTAATTAATAACAAAATCTGGTCTTCTTTCCAAGTAATATTTCTATTAAAAGATAATAACGTTAAAATGAATTATATTCCAGATTTTAAACACAAGAGAAATTTTTGACTATTATCGAGTACTAAAATTCTTTGCATTTCCTTATAAATTTTATTCCTAAATCTTCTTTTGGAAGAAAATTCTGCACTAAGATATTCTAGTGGATTGGAATTTAATAACTTAAATTCTGATTATTATTTTGAGGCTAGAATTTATTCGGTAGGTAAAACACCGTAAATGAGTCACAGGATGGGATGCAACAACAGGCACTTAGCAAACGACAGGAACACTAGCTGGAATAAATCTTCCTCTCTTCCCTCAGTTTCGTGTATAGTGACACAATATGGCACGTTTCCTGCATCGTAATATAACCGGAAAACCTAATCACACCGCCCTGCCGTAGCACCCAGGAACAACTGATGAACGGAGTACTGAGGACGGGGAGTCCTAGTAGCCTCTCATAGGGCCACAGCCAGACCCATCCCGAAGGAGGAACGTACTGGTAGTAGACTCGGAGGAAGCGAGAACCACTTTACTTATTCGGCTGCTTTGCATCTATGAACTCGCGGTGACCCCTGAGGGACGCATCGTTATATAAGGGGTAGAAAACTAATATATATTTTGGAAAAATTCCTGTCGTCCGAATCAGCCTGTAGTTTGAGGCAGATTTATGTTTTTGGTTACAAAACTACATAACAAATATTGTTTAACTAGTCTTTTATTTGGATTATTAGATTCTGCAAAACGCAAATATACAGGCCGCTAAAAATTCTACCCATTGTAGGATTTCTTCGAAATTTTGATAGATTTCTAAAACCCAATAATAAAACAAAATAAAAATTTCAATCATCCAATTCTTTGCGTGCTTACTAATGTGTTCACATGCGAATGGACGGGCAGACAGATAAACTTCGCAAACACGCATTCCTTCGAAAATCGGGTACAATCTGGTCAAAATCTACAATTCTGGCATGAACACCACATACCAAATTTTATTCGCCTAAATCAATCTATTTTCAAATCATATTGTTCAAAGACAGAAAAATTTCCAAAAATTGTGTTATCGTACTCTAGAAGGTCAAAATTGTAATGGTTCATCAAAATGTTGAGATTTTTTTAGATTGCAATTTTTTCTCATTGTATTTACTTCGTATAGGAGAAAGTAAATATTGAACTAACAATGGCATTGAAACTGATGATTTGACTTACTTTTCTAATGCAGTCTACTGCAATTTAGATTATTGTCAGTAAACATTCAACATTTTAGTCCCTTGTTTCACGGGTGAGTCTTAAGAAAAGTAACATAAGGCAATTACAATGCATAAAAAAAATGTTATTCTTCCTCCTGTATTATGCTCCAATTTACTAAATTTAGTAAAATTAATGTGCTAAGGAAAAAAATATTTCTTGGAAGCGCAGGAAATAATTAAATAAGAAAAATACCGACAGAAGCAAACATAAATTTAATGTCAAAATCTTGTTTCTACAGCCATGGACCTTATATTAAAATTTGTGTAGATTACTTTATTAGAAGACAACACAAGAGTACGAAGCAGAAAATTAAAGCAGTAATTTCGTAGATCAATCAAAAAAAAGTTTTACTCTTTCATAAAAAATCTTGATAAAAATAATTTTGTTGAAACTTCGTGGCAACAACGCAGACATTTATCTGCGACTAATAACAAAGCAGCTTGGTTAGCACGGCAGTTTTAGTTTCTTCGATAATCGGTCGTGAACACGTACGGCAGTTGCAGGTTGCTTAGTAATTTCGTAAGTCTCTGCTCGATGGTGCTGTGTCTATTGACCGACAAACACGAAGGGAATCGTTTTGAAACTGTTTTTGTATTTTCGATTTGTTATTAACAGGAAGGAAATGGGGACAAAACTGGCCCGGTGACGGAACTTGGGTGCATCATTAATCCCCCGAAATAAAACGTAGCACCCTTTTGTTAAAATTCCACTTCGTCGTTGGCCTGGAATTTTTAGCAGCGCACAAATACAACCGTGTGCCACGCCTCGACAAATGATTAAATAAATGAAGTGATTAAGTTGAAAAAGAATTTCTCTATTAATTTTTAGTGTACATATACAATTATAGTAAAATTTCTGCCCTTTTATGTCTTCTCAAGCAGTGTAACTTACTTTTTGTTGAGACATGTATATTATCGAAATATGTACAGGAAAAACTCCGACTAACGTATACAGTTGAAAATCTTGCCTTTCCATTTTCACACACGCATCTGTAGGCAAAAAGAGGTTTCCGCAGTTGTGATCTGAAAAAATTACTGGTAATGAGGATTGTTAAATTAATTCATGATTCTTGATAGAGAAATATAACATTTTATTATTCGTTTTCGTAAGTGTATTGAATTTATGTAAAATTTAATTTCTTATCAATTTAAGTAATGTTAAATACATAATGAATTCAGGTATCATATTCTTAAATAAACCCCTTATATGATTATAATTAATTATTATGATTAAAATTAGTTACAACTAAAGCTGATTAATTTTTCAAAGTCTCAGTTTTAGAGAAAAAAGTGAAATAAGAAAAATAAAAATAAATGCGAAATAAACAAAAACATAGTTTTTGCTTTAAAAGAATACTGTTGCTTATTATGCATCAGCAAGAATAATTAATAAAAATTTTTTCATCTGCAAATGTGTTTATTTATATAAAATCTGCACCAACACAGCCAACCCAAGAGGGTGTAAAGCCTGATAAAGGTCTGAAGGAATGAGACAGTACAGTACATCAAAACAAATCTAGTATCACTTAATTAAGAGTAAAATTACGTACAAAACTGAATAAACTCAATGAACTGAATGAAACCAATGGAAGTTTGAACAAAGTAGGATAGATTAAAAGCAATCGGATCTATTTATCAATAAAAAACTATAATTTAAAGCAGTGATCTTCCTGATATGGTCTCTGTCCAAGGAATAAAGAGGTAATTACGTCGAAAGCCTCTAAACTTTAATATAGTTTTAAACAAAACACTTCTTATTTAGACATTGAAGGATTATTAAGTAACAGAACACTTAAAAATAATTTCACTTGCTATTATGAAATGCACATCTGTTTAACTATAATAGCGTTTCACTTCTTTCACTAACTGAAAACGAAATAACGATCTTCGAGAATTTCCTTAAAATTAATATGTAATTTTGAATAAAGATGAACACAATTAGCTTATTTTTACATAACTGCTATCATCGCTCATTTCGATATTGAATAATACACATATATATGGCAAATATAATTCATAAATATCAAATTTTCACACACATCACAGGAATAATACTTAATTTCAAAACTTTAGAGCAATGTGATAATTAGTATTTTCAGTATTATCTATAAATTTTTGAAAAAATGCTAATTTTATGTTCTAAACAAAATAACTAATAGCAATATTTATAAACACTATATGGACAAAAGTATTCGGACACTTTCAGATTTTCACATTTGTTAGAATTTTTCCGGAGAGTATTAGCTGACTGCCCTTTAACTTCGACCATGTAAAGAATAGACTGTAACTCACATTCTACAATGCAGATTCGGTTCTCATGGCAAATAGGGGACCGTCTACAAACTGATGAAGACAAAAAAGGTTTTTGGTCCACCTCGCTTCACAGAATACTGATAACAAGATGAAACTGTCAGAAAAGGTTATGTTTATTGTATATATTTATAATATTTTCATGAATTTTCGAAAACTCAGCACAAATATTTGTGAAGATATAAAGGTTTTCTTAAAAAATCCCAAATTTTCCTGCAGGTTTTTGCTTATAATATGCACAGTTTTTTGTTATATTATGCGACACTTGCAGAAAAAATGACAATATTTTACAGAAGCAATGTGTAAAAAGTTGGGAAAAAATATTTCAATATAACAGGAAGTATGAGCACTTTTAGTAAATACTTATTTACTGATCATGTGCGAAACATTGCATAATTTTTCTTTTACAACTTTAAACTTATATATATAGGACATTTTATATAGAATCTTCAGTTCAATATCAGTAGCATTAAGAAAAATACCGGCAATAGAACGAGCACATTTTTAGCTCCTATCGAAGAGAAGCTAAGAGATGAGGGGTTGTACACAAATTGATATATTTAAACTTATATCTTTAAATACTTATATTGAATTGTATACTAGTTAGAAATTTGCTAAATACTCATGAACACCTGTAATATTTGTAACGGATAAAAAATATCTATTTGTAGAATTAATAAAATATTTTAAGAAAAGAAATTAATTAGATAAAAATATCGTTTGGCCATAAAAGAAATTAATTTAAAAATTTCCTTTCGCCGTAAAATTGTAACAATATGTAACTGTTTAATAATAATGTAAATAAGATAATTAAAGTAATTAAATTTTTGTTATTTATAGTGCCTAATTAGCTGGAATTTAAGTTACTCACGTAATTGATAAGTGTTCATAGGAATTTAACAAATTCTAATTACTATACAATTCAATATAACTATTCAAAGATATAAAATAAAAATATATCAATTTATGTGCAACCCCTCATATTTTAGCTTCTCTTCGATAGGAGCTAAAATTCTTCTCGTTGTAATGCTGATATCTTTCTAAATACTAATGATATTGAACTGAATTTTTTAATATATGTCGCCCTATATGTCTGGCTTTAAAGTTTTAAAAGAAAAATTATGCTATGTTTCGTGCATGCGTAGTAAAATAATATTTACTGAACGTGCTCAGAATTCATGTAATATTCATTTTTTCCAAATTTATAAACAATGCTTCTTTTACATATTGTAAAGTATTCTGTAATTTTTGTATAATAAAATAGAAAACTCTGCATGTTATGAGCAAAAAAACAAGCGAGGAAATTTGAGATATTTTTAGAAAACCTTTATATGTTCTCGAATATTTGTGCTGCGTCTACGAAAATTCATTTAAATATTATGCACATGAAACATAAGCATTACTGAAAGTTCCATTTTGATATTAGCTTTCTTGGAAGCGGGGTGGGATAAACCTTTTTTGTCTTTATTAGTTTGTATACGGTCACCTAATTACCTTCAGAACCGAATCTTCAATGTAAAATGTGAGTTAGAGTCTATTCTTCCCATTTTCGAAGTTTAAGGGCAGCCAGTTAATCTTTTCCGGAGCAATTCTAAAAAACGTCAAAATCTTAAAGTGTCCGGATACTTTTGTCCGTATAGTGTACCTTTCATTATGTCATAATTGCAATAACATGACGAATGAAAGTTCTTGTTCTCGAATACATTTTAATTATCTCCTCTGACACGTTTTGAAATTTTTCTTTTAATTTCGAACACAGATTTTCAATCTTATTCCTTTCTTCAGTCCTTAATTATACGAACCAGAGGAAAAGTTAACAGCCTCTCCTTTTAGCAATCAAGCAACCTTCTCATCTCTGAATAAACAGAAAAATATTTACAATAAAAAGAAATTTCTCCACCTTTCAATTTGGAATGAAAGGAGAAAAAGAAACAAAACAAACACGCAGCTCAAGATTATGTATAAATAAACGCAAAACATTATATTATTTATTTTTATTCATCGACGACTCCTATTAAACAGCAAAAACAAAAGCAAATAGTATTCTCAGAAAGCAAACAGATTATTTTTAATTGCTTTAAACGAAACAGAAAGACAATAATCAGAATAAATTTTATTCGAAATATAATTAACCTAACGCAGAAATAATAAGCAGTAAAAAAATTGTATTGCGATCTAAAATGGTGAGGATGCAATAACAGCTAATAATCTGGAATTTTTATCCTTTGTTGCAGATAGATTTAAATTATTTCTTTTATTCAAAATCAAGTGGAATATCGGACAACTCCGACATAAGTCCCAAGAAGACGTAATCGCGTTTCCGGCCACTATCTGGAAAGATTATACTTTCATGAAAATATTAAGAGAAGATTAAATGGAACTAAACACGAACAAATAACTCTGAACTCAAAAGTTTGATAATCCCTCTATTTTTATCAGTGCGAATTATTTAAACAAATCCTTGCTTTCAAGCTGTATCAATAAAACATTGATTGTATTGACAGAATGAAATTAAATATCTGCTTTTATAAATGTAACAAAATTAAATGTCTTGATATTACCAAACTTATACAACTGACTTAATGATGGCAAATTCATCACTGATTCTCCAACTCATTGAAAACATTAAAACGAGACAATCTCTAAACGAAATTAAAAAAAATTAAAAATTGTTACATATAAGTAGTTTTTTTGGCTTCAAGAAATATTTATGCCTAATGAGAAGAAAATCGAACTCCGCGTTTGGTCGTGACTGCTTAACAGCGAATGTACAAACAGATGAAATGCCAAAGAGTGGATTAAACAGATACCCACTTCGCTCGATCAATTTTATTGATGTGAATTTATTGTACTTTTGACAAAGATTATTAGTCTCAACAATTTTGAACGTTCAATCCTTTTTAGACAAGTTTTACATCAATGGCCTTGGCACTGAATTAGAACTCACACGAAAATCAGATTTCGCCTGAGAGTTTTGACATATTTTGTAAACTGACAGAAATACTCTTTATATCTTCAATATTTTGATCTTTTTAGTCATTAACATATTTCATAGTTCATTATTATATTCATTGGTGGAGAATCGTGTACTCATTTGTTGTCAAATTCAGCACCAGATGGCGCCTCTCGTATTGAATGAAATCAAATCAAATCAAAATAAGTAATTACTGGCTGGTGATAATCCATTTGTAATAAATAATATATTGTATTATCATCAGTAAGAAATATTAGCGTATCAAGAAATGGGTTAAAAATTTGATTACAAAATGTCATCATTACAGACATGAAACGTACAACAGTCAACAGGTAGTTTAATTGAATCCATATCCCTGAAGAGAGTTTAAGAACAAATATTAATGTTGTAGTGTGTGAATTCCTCCTCCTGAAAGTATCTCGCATCCTTGGTCGATGCTTAGGCAAGCGAGAGCGGTAATAAGTTCTTCCACTTCCATTGCTATTCTCATTCCTCGGTTGTGTCGGACAGGACTAATAATCTAACCTTAGAACTTTTAGCTTCTCCCACTGTAAAATTTACGTTCTCATAACACATCCATACCTAATGACAATAAAACTTATTTAGATTTACCAGCCCAGATATAATAATGCAGGCTTTGTATTAAATCAACTTAAAGCATAAGAATGTCCTGTTAATGATTAAATTTTAAAATTCTTTATAGAAAGTTCTGAAATAATAAAAGTGGTACAATTTCGTTTATAAATTTTCGAACCTTAATATAGAACTCTGCAAAATCATGTCTCATTTTGTCTTCTGTGTTTTTTTCTGCTCTATTATTCTTTTTTGTCTGCTGTCCAATTTTTTCTTCTACTTTCATATTGGGCAGGACGGAAGGCTCTGGGAAAATGAAATTTACAGCAATAAAACCCGTTAAGTAGATGCGAATTAAAACAGATCTGAGGGTAAAATTCCCTTAATAATTCGTGGAAACAGTATCTGAGCAAGAGAAAAGTAGCGATTGTGTAACTACATATTTTTAAAACTAAATCTTGAAAGAAATATCTCTCAGCAGCAGAACAAAAATATTTTGCCATTTAAAATACACAGCTTAAATTGCCATCTACCTGCATGGTTTTGTTTGGTATCTAAGCAAAATTAAATCTTTACTCTAAGAAGTAATGATAATATTTCAAATCTTTTATAGATAGTTCTATAATATTAAACATGGTACAACATCTTTCATAAATTTTCGAACCTTATTACAGAATTATGCAAAATGATGTCTCCTGCATTTTTCTCTTTTATTAATCTTTTTCCTCTGTTGCTGAACTTTTACTTCTACTTTCATGTTGGGCAGGAAAGCAAAAGCAAAGCAAAAATAAACCTTTCATCTAAACTAGAAATATTTAAAATCACTTTCTATTAATATTGATATCCCGAATTATATTCTTGGATATTTCATCAGAAATTGGCTATAAATAACAACGCATACGAATCGTATATCACAACAAATTTTTCATGCATTTAAAGTCTTTCTCATTTAATAATTTAATATCATAGAAGTCAATCAATTTATATGTATATCAACTGACTGATATAAAACGATGTATAAAAGAAATAACGTATTATCGAAATTTTAATAAACAACTTTAATTACCACAAATTTAATGATTCTTATGCAAATCCATTAAAAAATAATAATTTTATTTTTAAAATAGTACTAGTAGATTACTATGCATTACTGAAAACTATAAATGAATTTTTTAAATTAAACATTCGTTATAAAGTTGAGAAATCCATACATTTATTGCATATCTTGAGCTCTAATTATATATTAATTATCTTATTCTATTTAAAAGGATAAAAGTTTATTTCTTTGTTTGTTGACGCGTGAACCTAATTTGGTTATGTTGCATCATGAGTATATGCGTTGGCCTTTACTTCGTAATAGCAAGGAGGAAATAGACGTTATCGCTCCTGTTGTCTAGAAAAAGTCCCTCCCCCTTTTAATAAGTACTTAAAAATAATGACCGAAGCTGAAAATTTCTGAATTTTAGGAAAACGGGACAAAGACATATAACTGAATCTGTGCGACTTTTGTATCCTATGAACGAAATACTTTGCCATTAAAAGGGTTGCGAATGAATTAGTACTATGATGAAACGACGAAAAAATCTATACGACGTATAAATAAGAAGTATATATTCGGGCTTAAATGTATGTCAAGGCAACATGTGGGCAATTTTGGATGACAAATTAAAAATTCATCTCTTTTCCTCGAAAAAAGAAAATGTCTAAATATATGACTGAGGAACTTTGAAGAGGATATTAATCCATTAATTAAGAATGCCTTTGTGATATTTTTCTATTCAGAATGACGTGGATGGAATGTCTTATCACTCCTCTTTGAAATCTACTCTTCCCTAGATTTCGAAAAAAGGATACTTTTCGATATATCCGTCACAATTTCACATCTCTCGTAGATTTCCGAAGAGGCATGAAAATGAGAAGATCTAAGTCTATTAAAGTATGGGAAAAGAGAAAAAATGATGAAATTGGAAAAAAGATATTTTTAAAAATGGTGAATGGAGACTTAAAAAATGGGAAGTTAAAAAGATTATAAGCAGTTGATATCAGTGTCATGCATATTCTCTGCCTATATATTAATACGAATTATTCACCTCTTATTAAACTGGAATTGTTTCATATTTTTAAAGACGGAATATTTACATCGAGATTTCCCTGATTTCCTGGTCTCCTAGATATATGAAATTCTTTGCAATTGTCTCTTTTCAATGAAAATCCATGATTTTCATAGCGCCACCTGGTAGTGATTTCGATAAAAATTTATTTTAAAAGCTTATAATATTTTTAACACAAATTTAATAGAGCGGCTAAAACGTAAAAAAAATAATTAAAATAAAAATTATTAATTGCAGTGCTTTTATAAAAGTTTGCTTTAAAATATTAATTTTATTTCATATATATTCTGTTGTAGAAAAAATAGTTGTACAAAATTTAGATTTTTAATCGAAGTAATTAGCCTTTTGCTTATAAGTATAAAAATTCGAATTTTACTTTAGGTGAACTATGAAAATGGAAGCAGTGTGATTTTATAGACAATATTTTTCTTTAAAAAGATTAAAACATTCTTTAAACTTCAGTTCGAAATTTTAAAAACAATATTTTGATGGAAGTTATGAATTAATGCACGTCTTTCAATACATTCGAAATGTGAAGTTTTAGCAAAGAAATGAGAAAATTAATAAATGTCTCTCATAGTAGGGACTTTTTATTTTAAAGACATGACATATAATTTTCTATGAAAATAAATGCAGCATAACAGAAGATGATATTTATTTCAATATAATGACCTTCCCAGGAGATTTATTAAATTACAAAGTTCTCAATAAAGAGAATCAAATAATTAAAAAATTTTAAAAAATCTAATTTCATTGCTAATAATTCAAGGTGCTTCAAAAACCAGATTTTCGACATAATTTTGATTATAAATAAAACATCTTATTTTCCCAAACGTGTTTTTAAAAGTTCTTCAGACTATTCTAATTCCTGAATTATTCACATTTAGCCGAAAGTAAATTTACCAAAGCTGACTTGTATTTAGCATGCGGTTCCTTGCCCTTCAATCTCCTTTTCTGCATTTTTTAAAAAGAAATTATGGATATAGGTAAGGTAACCAATATTTTGAAACTTTCAGTTTTGTTACAATCAAAAAGAAGAAAGAAATAATGAGGAATGACCATCAAAAATTTCTTTAATAATAATGCTCTTTGAAATTTTGTAAGTAGAGTTAGACAAGTTTGGAAATTACATATATTGTACTCCACTGAAATATTATTCTATAAAAAAATTCATTTAATTTCAAATAACAAACTTCATTTAGTAAAATTCAATTAATCAGAACTTAATAACCCATCACAGTTTAAGGAACTCATATAAAAAATTAAATATTTTTCCAAAAGAAACTTTTTAATATCTTTTGAACTCTTCTCTTATGTCTTATAATTTTTAAGAAAGTAACATGCAATGAAGATTGGCGAAGATAAGTTCAAACTGATGTAAAATAATCTTGCAGAATTCTATTAAAAGAAAGCAATAAAAATCGAGTGTAAGATCGTGATTAGATAATTACATAGCATGTTAAAATCCTACAGTTTAATTTTTCATGATTAATTACATCTCATGAATAATTTTAGTCAGTTTGGCTTATTTGACTTTTTAAGATGTTTCTAGTGAAGGGCAAAACAGTTTTATACACAGAGATATTCTCAAACATGTTATCAAATCTAGATTTCGTATTTTCTTAAATTCTAAATGAAAGATTGATAGATTAATGTTAAGGATGATTAATAGCGTATTATAAATATGCGAAATAATTTATTTTTCGACTGATTTTAGAGGAATTTTACATTGGAATTGAAACATTTCTTGTTCAAATTTCCTTTTCTTCACTTTGCTGCTGTCTCTATATTTTTTTCTTTATTTCAATGAAATGACGCAAAATAGCTATTAAACTAATAGAAAGGAATTTAATTACATGTTTTAAAAATCGGATAAAAAATTCAATGCAGACTTATATTTTTTAAAATCTAATATTACAGTTAAATTACATTTTATATTTACAATTTATGAATTAATCTTTTACTTACCCTATCTGTTGAGCACTCAGTAGTTTTATTGCGAAGTTCCATGCAAATTCAAGCAATACTATGAGTTTCTGTGCTTCAAATTTTAGTTTAATTAATATTTCCTTTCTGTAAAATAAAATAAGTCGTTTGTAGTTTGTTTTCCAATGTTTCTTTTAATCTAAAGATGTCTTTCATTTTTGTTGGATTGAGGCGAGCGAACTATTTTTCTTGCGCGCATGAATTATCTGTGTGAATAAGCGCCTGCCGCTTTTTACTTAACGCATTCCTTCTTCGAGTCATAACGAGGTTACTCACTTGCTGTGTGCGTAGTTGTTGTAATGTGTAATGCTGTCTTCTATATGTCCCTCTATGCGTCAATAAATGTTTTGTCCTAAAGTTGGGTGATTCTTGTTGCTGGAACAACAATTTTATTTCTTTTGATGATTGTATATTGTTGCAAATATTTTTTTCTAAAATTGTTTCGTTGTTGACTCCGTCTTTATTTGTTTTACTATCTGCATGGCTCGGCGTTGCACGGGATATCTCGAATAATGCGTCATTCCCTGGCGGAGAGAAGAAGTGAGGTCACCTGACACATTCCCAACAATCTCTCCTAAATAAAAGGAAATAGTGGTTCAAACATTCTGTCCATATTAACATGTCGAAATAGACTTATTTTAAAAATACCGCAAAAGAATACAAAAAAATCGTTATTCTGTAAAAAAATTTATACCGTGTCGTGGCGAAATGAATTGTATTCCAGAATTATTTTTTTTCTCACTTTAGTACGGAGGGAAGGAGATAACACGAAGTTGCTCGGGATCTATATTTTTTGATATGCCCGCATCTAGCTTATATATGCATGAAATAAGATGCGCTGCATGCATGACATCTCAAAGTTAAACCTCACGGATAATGATATTTTTTAGTAAAACCATATATGAGCGATTTAATTTTCTCTGTTTCTTTGTCTCAATCACTAAATTATGCTAGCCGTGTGGCCCGGCGTTGCACGGGCTATCTCGAATAATGTCCTATTCCCTGGCAGAGAGAAAAGGTGAGGTCACTTGACACATTCCCAACATTCTCTCCAGAATAAATAATGAGAAAAGAGCGGATCAAACATTCTGTTCGCTTTAACTCGTCGAAACCGACTTATTTTTTAAAAAACTCAAAAAATACAAAAAATTGTTATTTTGTAAATTTTGATTCCGGAATTTTTCTTTGTCTGACTTTAGTATGGAGGGAAAGAGATAAACCAGAGTTGCTGGGAATCCATATTTTTTCATTTACCCGCGCTATTCCAGCCTATAAACGTAATGAAGCAAGATGCACTACGTACATGAAATCTCAATATTAAATCTCACGAAAGAAAACATTTTTAGTAAAAGCCATATTTGAGCGATTTTGATTTCTCTGTTTCTTTGAATCAATCGCCAAAAGCAGCAGACAACGCCATTCATATTGAATTGTTGCATTGTTGAGGAATCCATATTGTATTGTTGCTACTTTCAACAATGAAACAGAAACACGCAATTGAATATTTGTCAAACAATGAAAACGGTTTAAATTGCTCTGCAAAAAGGAAAAGTATAGTTGTAAATTACTTTTTAATTAATAACTTTTTTTCTAATTAAAATTTCGGAATTCAAATTGTCGAAATCTTTGTCTTATCTTTTGGTACTTTCCGCTTTTTTCAGGATTCAGTGGTTCATGAGATGATAACCGGACATACATATATACATAGAGTCGAATTTTAATAGTACAGATTGTTGTTTGTAATTTGTTTTCTGATTGCTGTTTGCGATTCTATTTTTGATTGTTATCAATTATTTTAATTGTCTCTATTGTTCTTTAATCCTTTGTTTGTTCTACTGATAAATAAAATTTCTTGTTTGGTTGTTGATAGCTATTCTACTTGTTTCTATTGCTCTCTGATGATTTCCTCGTCGAATGTGGATCACATTTCTACTACTTATGTCTAATATAAAAAGTCTCAAAATTCTTAAAAAAGATAATACAGACGTCAAATGTTGAAAGATTAGAAATATGACATCAAGAAAAGACTAATAGTATGAAATTTTCTTAAGATGTATTTTAAGCCTGATGGAAACATATTATAGATGTCTCTACATCAAATAATTTTTTTGAAAAATATAATAATAACATTTTGTCACCACAGAAAAATGTAAGTATACCTTCTTTTAATTTTGCTTACCCATCTGTAACTCGTATAGGTTTAAATAAAGATTTTTAAAATGTTAAATGTTGGAGAATATTTTGGAAATATATTTAGAATGTTGCTGTGATGAATTTATTAATATTAAAATTATGAGTTAAGAGAAATTGTTACGGTCCTGCCAACAAACGATTCAACTGTTCGAAGTAAAAGAAACAAAGCGAAAAACATCCAAAAGGAAAATATCCCGGATTTTCCAAGCAATGAAGTAACAGGGAATTAATAAAAAAAACCTTTAGAATATTTAATTTCGCGTATCGTGTTTAATTCGATTAAAAGTAAGAAAAATTTGTCTCTGCATATGTTTTCCAATTCGTAACACCATACTAGAAAAAGAATTCACATTTCCAATTTACGTTTGCTTTCTGTTTATTCCAAAACTCAAAGAATTAATATGAAATAAGTTTTAAAATGATAGCGAAATAGAAGGTTCTTGGAACATTTTTTCTTTATATTTTTATTTCACGCATTGCTTCATCGGCTGTTACAAAAGGAGATAAAAAATTAAGTTAAATGCAGTATTGTATAAAATCAAACCCGAATGAAGAACATGTTCTTTGATATTTGGTTTTGTGCCGTAGAGTTTTTATGTCATTTTCTTTCGGAGTAAAATGGAATACATTTCAAGAATAAATTTTTTATTTCTAAAGCAGCGCAATTTATATTTCATCGCAAAGCTGATATTTAATCTTTTGAAGTTGTCGTATTCTAAAGTTCTGCCGTATAAGCAGGTTGCATTTTTAGACTCAAGATGTGCTATATTCCTCATCATGATTCGACTTTCTAACTTATTTTTGAATAAAAGAAATGAGGTTTTAGTTTCTATTCAACATATAGATCCCGCTTTCACAAATTTCAAATAAAAATGAATTTAGCAAAATCTTTGAAATGTGGTGAATTAAATAAGCTATGATATAATTTCAAAAGTCTGAATTATGACACGTTTCATACAATTAAACATGAATTTATTTAAAAAATATATTCTCTAGCAAAGGTTTTGTAGATAGAGAAAATAATTTACACAATAATAATGGTGAATGTAGGATTTTACATTTTTAAAATCCAAAACTAAAGCCATTATTTACTGTTTCACATAAAACTTTAAAAATGATAATTTAATATTTAAACTAACAGCAAAAGGAAATATACAGAAGCAGCAGGTGTCCACTCGAATTTCCTGTTATAGTCCACTGTATGTTGCGGTTAGTGCTAGGCTTTTGCGGAAAATAAAAAGAATCGAATATGAACTTTGCAACATTAGTTCCTTCAATCGCCATTATTCCAACATTTAACACTTATTTCCTTTCATGGTGTGATGGTCCAATGCTACAGTTCACGCATGTAGCGTGAAGTTATTAGAAGTCATCGCATTCACGCATACGGAAACAAATACTAATCCGACAGTTTCCCCAATCGGAGATTTCTTTTAAAATGGAATGCGAATCGAACAATTCTGTGCAAACACCATATGCCAAATTCCATGCCCGTATCGCGTTATGCTCTTGTTTCATCGTATTCACACATTCACGAGGGTCGATTTCTCTAAACGATTCATACAAATTAATAGTTTTACTAAAATAGTGGTGGATTTCTTCTCTTTTAACTCATGTGTTATTAAATTTGTTCGGCGCTGCTTAAGTAGATCAATAAATGGAATTTCTTTTGGAAAAAATTACTATGCGAAGTTGTTCGTGCAGTTTCCACTAAATATATGCTAAAGAATCTAGAATTTAGTCAAGCTTTTCAAGAAAGCCTCTTTTGAAGGAGTATACTTACATTTTTATAGTATGAAATTACATTCGAACGAAGAATATTAAAGATGTGCAACTTAATGTCTGTTTAGATAATCCAGACAAACGCCGTCATCTCAGAAAGCTACCAACTATGAACACGGAGCTATGATCATCCCTCTGTTTTCTCAGTGCGAATTATTTAAACAAATTTTTGCTTTCAAGTTGTATCAACAAAACATTGATTGTGTCAACAAAATAAAATTAAATATCTGCTTTTATAAGTGTAACGAAATGAAATGTCTTGATATTACAAAAATTAATCAGCTGATTTAATGATGCCAAATTCCATTTACTCTCTAAGACATTCAACATATTAAAACGGGACCATCTTTAAACAGAATTTAAAAAATTTAAAAATTGTTACATATAAGTCGTTTTATATGGCTTTAAGAAATATTTATGCCTAATCCGAAGAAAATCGAACTCCGCATTTGGTCGTGACTGCGTGAGAAGGACAGTTCAAACAGATGAAATGCCAAACAGTGGATTAAAACAGACCCCACTTCGCTCGGTCAATTTTATTGATATGAATTTATTTAACTTTTGACACAGTTTATTAATCGTTAACTGAACGATTTTGAACGTTCACTCCTTTTAAGACAGAAGTTTTACCTCAAAAGCATTGGCACTGAATTAGAACTCACACCAAAACCAGATACCGCCTGAGAGTTTTGATATATTTTGTATCGTGACAAAAACACTCTTTTAATCTTGAATATTTTCATCTTTTTAGTTATTAATATATTTCATAATTCATTATTATATTGATTGGTGAGGAATCGTGTAATCATTTGTTGTGAAATCCAGCACCAGATGGCGGCCCTTGAAATGAACCAAATCAAGATAAGTTATGTGGTTGGTTGATAATCTATTTGTAAAAATTATTATATGGAATTGTCATCATGCAGAAAATAACTGAACAGAATTTCAAAACTTTAGCTTATCAAGAAATGAGGTGAAAATTGATTACAAAATGTTATCATTACAGACATGAAATGTACAACAGTCAACAGGTAGTTTAATTGAATCCATATCCCTGAAAAAAGTTTAATCACTAATATTAATGTTTTATTACTGTGTGAATTCTGCTTCTGAAAACTGCTATCTTCCTTGGACGATGTGTAGGCAAGCGAGAGGAGTAAACAGTCCTTTCACGTCCATTGCCATTCAAATTCCTTTGTTGCGTAGGACATGAATAATGATCTAACCTTAGAACTTTTAGCTTTGCTCACTGTAAAATTAAAGTTCTCATAACACATCCAAATCTAAAGACAATATAACTAATTTAGATTTATCAGCCTAGATATAATAATCTGGACTTTAAATTTAAAAATCCCGCAACCTTAAGATGAATAGCTTTAATGATTCAAATTTGAAATTTTTTATAGAAATTTCTTTAAAATTAAAAGTGGTAGAGTTCCTTTTATAAATTTTCGATTCCTAATACAGAATTATGCAAAATGTTGTATTATTTTTCTCGCATTTTTTTCTGTTGTATCATTCTTTTTCCTCTCTTGCTGTACTTTTTCTTCTACTTTCATGTTGGGCAGGACGAGAAGTTCTGGGAAAGTGAATTTTACGGCAATTAATCCAGTTAAGTAGATGCGAATTACAACAGATCTGATGGTAAGATTCCATTAATAATTCGTGGAAAATAGTTTCTGGGCAGGAGAAAACTAGCGTGTGTATAGCTAGGTATTTTGTAAATCTAAATCTTGAAAGAAATATCTCTGAACAGTAGAAGAAATGTATTATACCGTTTAAAATACACAGCGTAAATTGTCATTCCCTGTGTTGGGTTTGATTGCTGTATAAGCAAAAATAAACCTTTCCTTTAAACTAGAAATATTTAAATACTCTTTCTTATAATATTGATATTCCGAATGATTTCCTTGGTTATTTCATCAAAAATTTGCTATAAATCGCATAACATCCGAATCGTATTGCATTAAAATTTTTCATGCATTTTTCATTTTATACTTTTCTATCGTATAATTCAATCAATTTATGCATCTTTCAACTGATTGATATAAAGCGATGTATAAAACAAACGACATATAATCGAAATTTTAATAATCAACATGGTTACCACACATTTAATGGTTCTTTGGGAAATCCATTTAAAAATGATATTTTTTAATAGTACTAGTATATTACAATGTTTAATTGAAAACAATAATTGAATTTTAAAATTAAACATTTATCAAAAAAGGTGAGAAATCAGTGCATTTATTACATATCTTCAGCTCTAATTACGTATTTCTTATTTTATTCGATTTATGTGGACACAATATTATTTCTTTGTTTGTTTTCTTGTTTTGTAACGTCTTGCAACTAAGATTTAGTAGATATTCACACCTAAGTTAAATAATTAATATTTATTCAGATGTATATATACATTGAGGATAATATGAATAATGATTATGTGATCAAATATTAAAGTAAAACCAAGGAGGGGCGTCACATTCACTGACACAGAGAGTTTTGCTGAAAAATTCCGGTTCTGACATCGGAGTCAATAAGCCAGCACCATCTGGCTCTCAGAATGTTCTCTCCCTTTAGTTGTACAGTTCCGACCTTATATATCAACAGTCAACAATTAAGCCCATTGCGGTCACACGGGAACACACTTGTCTGGACATAAAAACCTATTCATGAATGTTGCAATATTCCGTGCAAGAGGCAGGGAACCAAACACAATAACCTTGAAATGAATGGCAGCGACCCTTCAGCTGAAGGGTGAGGCTCGATCAGTTGCAGGTGTTCAGGTCTGAAAATGACAGGTGTCTTTAAATACGAAATATCTGTTCTGACCACAAGGTCGTATCGTGGGGAAAGTAATTTGTCAGAGTTTGTTTCTTTTTTTCGTTGTTTATTTTGGAGTTTGTTGCCACAAGAGCCAAATTTGGTTAAGCTGCATCATAAGTATCAGCGTTGGCCTTTACTGTGTAATAGCAGGGAGGAAAAAGATGTTATCGAACCTTTTTTCTAGGAAAAATCGCCCACCCCCCTTTAATAGGTACGTAAAAATAATGGCCTAAGCATAAAATTTTCGAATTTTTAAAAAAACGGGACAAAGACATAAAACTGAATCCGTGCGTCCATTGTATTTTATAAACGAAATACTTTGTCATTAAAATGGTTACGAATGAATTGGGACTATGATGAAACGAGACATAAATCTAAACGACGTATAAATGAGAAATATATAAACGATGTCTTAAAGTATGTCAAGGCAACATACAGGCAATTTTGGATGACAAAATAAAAAATCCTCGCATGATCTCAAAAAATGGCTAAAGGTATGACTGATGTACTTTAAAGAGGATATTAAATAAAGAATTAAGAATGTCGTTGTGATATTCTTGTATTCAGAATGTCCGAATGGAATGTCTTATCACTCTTCTTTGAAATTTATTCTTCCCTATATTTCGGAAAGAAAAGGTACTTTTCGATATATCCTTCACCATTTCACATGTCTCACAGATTTCCGAAGTGAGGAAAATTTTGTCTATCCATGCATAAAAATGAGTAGACCTAAGTCTATTAAAGCATGGAAAAAGAGAAAAAATGATGAAATTGAAAAAAATTTAATTGTGAATGAAGTTTTGGTAAGTTAAACTGATTATAATCATTTGATACCAGTGTCATACATATTCTCTGCTTATATATTAACACAAATGATTCACCTCTTATTTAACTCATATTGTTTCATATTTTTAAAGAGTGAATATTGTCGTCAATTTTTACCTGATTTTCTGGTGTGATAGATATTTGGAATTCTATGGAATAGTCTATTTTCAATGAAAATGCTTGATTTTCATAGCGCCACCTTGTAGTGATGTCGATAAAAACCTATTTTAAAACTTATTATATTTATAACAATCGATTTTATCTAGCGACCAGTAGCAGCTCGTGTTATGTAATGTTGGGGGTGCTGCAACTTTCAATCCTTCACTGTGCAGTGATGCATATTTGTAACACTTACATTTTTGTCTTTATTCATTAACTTTGAGTAGTTGCATGTTCATTGAATAAACTTATAACATTTGTTCTTTTCTGAGAAATAAGTATTTTAAAAAGTTAATATACTTAATTCCTTACTACATTTACAACGATTCACACAGCTGCGGCTGAACAATAAAATGATAATATAAAATAACTTTCTCATGAATTAATAAGAAATAATATTGTTATGGCGTAGCTTCATCCAAAAATAAGAATAAGCGAATATTATTTATTAGTATATTTAAAAATTACTTAAAAATAAATTCCATTCTTCTCGTTTTGTTTCCAAAGAAAATATTAAAAATATTGACTTTGATGCTTGTATAACTATTAAAAAAACTCTTACTTTTGAAATCAAAACAGGTACATATAACCTACCAAGCTTCATATTGTGTGCGACAGAAAATATATTATTATTTTTTTAATGTTATAAGGCAGCCTTAAAGTTCTGATGTGGTATGGAAATATTACTTGCAAAGAAGACGAGATTCCTTGATTAATTATAAGTGGTATTGGAAGTTTAACATATTTATGATCAGTTTTTATTTAACAAGGACCGTTATATGGCAAAAATTCTTCTACGCATTAAAGCGTTGTTCTTACGTCTTTCGCCTTTGAATTTTAAAAAATTATGAATGATCAAAAATATAAGCCCCTTAAATCTATTCAAAATCTTTTAGTATAAAAGTAATTCAGATCTTTTGATAATTTGCGTACTGGCATATTCATATACTTCAAATAGTTCTTTCTGTGATTTTATTATTTCAGTAAATTCCAGTCCAACTCTTGACGTTTTATCTTTATCATTTTCATGCAATTAATTTTTATATTTCCAACATAAATCATTATTTAGTAAGTTGATTTCTTTTCAGACATCGTATCAAAAATCTCTGCGAGATCATAGATTTATAATTACATCTGAAATTGTAAAAAAAGAATAAATCAATACATTCCATAAATGAAAAAATTAATTCGATAACAAAAATTAAAAAAATGTTTAATTAAAGCATGAAAATTCCGAGTAATGAAGAATTATGTCTTCTAAATGGTTCTTTCACTGTTCGGGAAGGTGAAACCCGAACACTTTTTTTTCTTTAAAAAATAATTCTAAAGATCTTAGCGTTTGTAGTCAGAAAATTTTCTGCATTTGTAGACTCGTATTATTAAATGGTCTCATTTAAAAGATATAATTTTCCTTGAGAATCTGATCTATGAAATATATATATATCTGGCACACAAATGATATCATTACTAGCAAAAAATGTCGCTATGTAGTGTTGCAATAGAATATTCAACGAAACAATCTCTACTAATAATAATGGAGAATGTGTGTGTCTTGTGTTTTTATTTTTTCTTGCATTCCTCGCTTTTAACAAGAACATTTAAAAATTTCATTGATGAATTAGAGCTTCTGGAATATTTTTCTGATATATAGGGGCAGTAGAAAGAATTCCATCTCTATTATGAGCCATATCAGTATTTTTACCTCCGTGGGTAATTTTTGTGACCTAAGATGCAATGAGTAACAAATAAATCATTTTATGTTTTAGTATATTTAAAAATAGCTAAATATTACGGTTCAAAAATTTTGTCAAATTGTAGGGTAAATATACAAAAGATGCTTGCTGTGAACTTTCTAATACAATTATTAAAGTGTAATTTGATAAATTTAGATTCGCACACTTTAAATAGTGTAAATCTGAAATTATCAAAAATCACAATAAGGAATTTCCTGAACGTTCATAACTAAATTTTAGACACACCAAATATGCCTAACTTAATAATAGTATAATAATTCCTATGTTTTTAAATTTAACGAATTTTTCAAAATATTGGGTAGGTCAATCTAACTGCAAAGTTATAAGTCTGCTTGTTGGGTACGAATAATAAGATCAGACTTCTGAATGCGGAACGTTTCATAGGCAAAGACATCATTCCTAACTTCACCAAGTCCAAAGTTTAAACTCGATAATTTGAAAAATAAAATAAAAAAATAAAATAATAAAATTAAATTAAAATAAATTGTCTGAAATTTAAATATTGTTTCCCTATTAGCACAAGGTATTCTACGGTATCTCCACGATGTTGCTACGATACTCTGAAAGCCACGCATCATACAGATATCGTATGAATAACGTTGGGCATCTTGTGAAAAAAGGGTTTGAACTTTTATCAGTGAAATAAATGGAAATATATATAGATTATCGCCATCTTATCCAAAAGAACTCCCTGATTGGGCATGATAATATCATTTCTGAGAAATAATAATCATGATCATGATAATAACCTTTTTTCGTTTATTTTATTATATGTTTGGGAGAAAAACTGAATCTGACTTTTGAGAAATAAAATTTAAAATAAACCACTGTCGTATTTTAAGTATTTACTTTTATTGGTTATAAGCATTCTCATTGTCGAAGAGCCCTCCTTACTGTCACGTGTACGAAGTATAGAAAGAGAAAAGTCTGTAATTGGTCAAAATACGGAGATCCAGATTTTGATGAATCTCCACGTTTTAGGACTTCCTGAGTCCGAAAAGACATTTACGCAATTATTTTTATTAGGCTCTATAACTCAGAAACGAGATGAGCTTAGCAAATGCAGTTTGTTATGTTGTCTTTAAACAAGAATTGTGGATTTGTATACAATTTTGGACGAAATATCTCAGTGGGAGTGCTGTCTGTCCGTTAACCCTTTATGCATGTGAATACGATAAAACAAGAACACCAAGGGATACGTGCATAGAATCTGGCATATGATTTTTCACAGAATTGTTAGGTTCGCATTGCTTTTTAAATGAAATCTCCGACTAGGGAGACTGTGGGATTAGTATTTCTTTTCGTTTGCGTGAATACGATGACTCTAAATCACTTCACGCTACATGGGTGAACTGTGGCATTGGATTTTCACACCAAGAAAGGAGATCAGTGTTAAATGTTGGAATAATGGAGATTGAAGGAATTAATGTTGCAAAATGCATATTCGATTCGTTTCATTTTCAGAAATAGCCAACCCCTAACCACACCATACAGTGTAAATTAACGAGGAATTCGAGTAGAGAATCCAACTGCTGTTTCTGTACATTTCTGTTTGCTATTAGTTTAATTAATAAATTATCTTTTTTTTTAAAGTTTTATATGAAATATTAAATAATGGCTTTAGTTTCTGCTATTAGAAAATCTTAAAATTCTTACTTTCAAAATTATTATTTTCGAAGTTATTTTCTTTATCTACACAACCTTTATATGGTAATTTATTTTTGAAATAAACTCATGTTGAATTGTGAGAAACTTGTCATAATTCAGACTTTATATCATAGCTTATTTAATTCACCACATTTCAAAGAATTTGCTGAATTCATATTTATATGAAAATTGAAAGTGGGGTTTATATATTGATTAGAAACTAAAACATCACTTATTTTATTTAGAAAAGAAGTTAGAATGTCCAATCATGATTCGGAATTTGGCACATTTTAAGTCTAAACTTGAAACCACTTATGACTGCTTCAGACTGCCATTCCTCAAAAGATTAAATATCTGTTTTGCGATCAAATATAAATTGCGCTGTTTAAGAAATAAAAAATATGTTTTTGAAATTTATTCCATCCGAAAGAAAATGATAAGAAAAACTTTACGGCACAAAGAGCAAAATCAAAGAGCAAGATCTTCATTCGTGTTCCATTTTATACAATATTGTATTTTACTTTATTTTTCATCTCCCTTTGTAACAGCCAATGAAGCCATGAGTGAAATAAAAATATAAAGAAAAAACGTTCCGAGAACATTTTCTTTTTCTTATTACTTTAAAACTTATTTCATATTAATTCATTGTATTTTACAAGTAACAGCGAGTAAATGTTAAATTTGAAATGTGATTTCGTTTTCTGGAATGGTGTTTGGGAGTGGAATACATATGCGGCGACAAATTTTGATCAGTTTTAATGGAATTTAACACGATATAAGAAATTAAGTGTCCAAAAGTTTTTTTGTTAATCCCGTGTTACTTCATAACTTGGAAAATCCTTGATATTTTTCTTCTGGATGTTTTTCGCTTTGTTTCATTTACTTCGAACAGTTGTAACGTTTTTTGGCAGGACCGTAGCAATTTCTCTGAGTTCATAATTTTATTACTAATAATTTCATCATAGAAATATTCTCAATAACTTTCCAAAATATTCACCGTAATTTAAGATTTAAAAAATTTATTTGAAACTAAACGAGTTACAGATGGGTTAGCAAAATGAAAAGGAGATGTACTTACATTTTTCTGTGATGACAAAATGCTTTTATTTTAATTTTTGTACAAGATTATTTGATGTACATGTATCTATAAATTTTCCCCGTCAGATTTAAAATACATCTTAAGAAAATTTAATTTTATTAGTCTTTTCTTGATGTCATATTTCTAATCCTTCAACATTTGACGTGTTTAAAAATGTTTAAGATTTCTTTTTATGATTGATGAGACTATAATTTCAGATATAAGTAGTGGAAATGTAACCCATATTCTACGAACAAATCATCAGAGCGCAATAGAAACAAATTAAATAGCTATCAACAACGAAACAAGAAACATTGTCCAACAATGGAACAAACAAAGGACTAAAGAACTATAGAAGCAAGCAAAATAATAAACAGCAATCAAAAATGAAATAGTAAACAAACAATCAAAAAACAAACGGCAAACCAAAATAAAACAAATAAAGATGGAGACAATAGTGATACAATGGTAGTAAAAAATAATTAAACAGTAGATAATAATTAAAACAAATAAAATGAAAGACAGCTTTAGATTAAGAGAAACATTTGAAAACAAACTACAAACCACCCATTTTATTTAAGAAAAGGAAATATTAATTAAACTAACATTTTAAGCTCACAAATTCGTAGTATTGCTAGAATTTGCATGAAACTTCGCAATAAAACTACTGAGAGCTAAACAGATATGGTAAATAAAAGAAAAGTTCTTAAATTGTGAATATAAAACGAAATTTAACTGTAATATTAACTGTTAAATAAATATAAATCTGCATTGAATTTTCTCCTGCCATTATTATTATTACTAGTAATTAAATTCCTTTCTAGTATTTTAAAAGCTATTTAGCATCATTTCATTGAAATTTCGAAAAAATATATTTAGAGCAATAAAATAAAGAAAAATGTGTTTAAACAAGAAATATTTCGATTCCAATGAAAAGTACATTTAAAATCAGTCGAAGAATAAACTATTTAGAATAATTATAAGAAATTATAGTAAATCTTACCTTTAATCTATCAATAATTCAATTAGAATTTCAGAAAATTGTTGCTTAACAAGCAAACACCACTTATCTCAATTTTTTTAAACTTCAAAGAGAAAGATTCCAATGAATTTTTAGCCTACAATACCGAATAATTCTAAATTTTTTCGCGTCTGGTTGGAACATATTCTCATATTCATAGCAGATCTTAAGAGAATTCAGAAATATTCGTTATTGGTTGCGAAAAATTCATTTAAATCTTCCTCTTTGAAATTTCAAAAAATTTAGATAGGTGGTGTTGCTTGTAAAGTGACGAAATACAAAATGAAGATTTGATAATATGTTTCAGAATGTCTTTGTTTCTAAAACTGTTTTCGCCTCCACTTGAAACATTTTAAAAAGTCAAATAAGTGAAACTGACTAAAATTATCCCTGAGATTTAATTAATCATGAAAAATTAAACTGTTGGATTTTAACATTCTGCCTTTGTAACAACCGATGAAGCCGTGCGTGAAATAAACATATGAAGAAAAAATGTTCCAAGAACCTTCTCTTTTGCTTATTACTTTAAAACTTATTTCATATTAATTCTTTGAGTTTAACAAGTAACAGCAAACAAACGTTAAATTGCAAATGTGATTTCTTTTTCTAGTTTGGTGTTGCGGATTTCATACATATGTGACGACAAATTTTGCTTAGTTTTAATCGAATTAAACACGATATGCCTAATTGAATATCCTTGTAGCGGAACTCTCTACTACACAATAATTCAAATATTAATGTAGGGCTGACATCTACCCGATGTCTGGTTTTGGTTAAAATGATCAACATATACTGAATAGGCAAGGATGTGACACATAAAGACATTTAATTACGGACGAACACAACACACAATGTTACAATGAGAAGTTACAAGATACATCTGCATCTGCAAAGTGAAAACAGAATAACAACAACTGACGTCAGTTTAGGTTGGCTCTGATTGGTTGGTGAGGAGATGCCATTCGCAACATCCTAAAGTGTTTTTATTAATCCTGTGCTACTTCATAGCTTGGAAAATCCGGATAATTTTCTTTTGGACGTTTTTTTGCTTTATTTCATAAACTTCGAGCAGTTGGATCGTTTGTTGGCAGGACCGTAACAATTTCTCTGGATTAATAATTTTATTACTAATAATTTCATCATAGAAACTTTCTGAATAATTTAAAAAAATATTCACAGTAATTTAACATTAAAAAAAGAGTTATTTGAAACTAAACGAGTTACAGATAGGTTATGAAAATGAAAAGAAGATATACTTACATTTTTATGTGGAGCCAAAATGCTATTATTATATCTTTTTAAAAAAATTATTTTATGTAGATGCATCTATAATACATTTCCATCAACTTTAAAATACATCTTAAGAAAATTTAGTTTTATTAGTCTTTTCTTGATGCCATAGTTCTAATACTTCAACATTTGACGTGTTTAAAAAATGTATAAGCGTTTTTAGGAATTATGATACTTTTAATTTTAGACATAAGTAGTAGAATTGCGATCCACATACTACGAGCAAATCATCAAAGACCAATAGAAACAAATAGAATAGCTATCAATAACCAAACAAGAAGCTTTATCCATAAATGGAGGAAACAAACGACTAAAGAACAATAGAAGCAAGTAAAATATTAAACATCAATTAAAAATCAAATAGCAAACAACAATCAGAAATCAAATAGCAAAGAACAATAAAAGAAATAAAGATGGAGTAAGCAGTGAAAGAATGGTAGTAAAAATAATTACAATAGACAATAATTAAATCAAATAAAATGAACGACAGCTTTAGATTAAAAGAAGCATTGAAAAACAAACTACCCATTTTATTTAAGAAAAAGAAAGATTAATTAAACTAAAATTTCAAGCTCACAAATTCGTACTATTTCTAGAATTTGCATGGAACTTCACAACAAAACAACAGAGAGCTCAACAAATATGGTAAATAAAAGAAAAGTTCATAAATTGTGAATATAAAATGAAATTTAACTCTAATATTAACTGTTGAATAAATATAAATCTGCATTGAATTTTTCCTGCCATTAATATTATTACTAGTAATTAAATTCTTTTCTAATACTTTAATAGCTATTTAGCATCATTTCATTGAAAGAAAGAAAAAAATATATTTAGAGTAGAAAAAAAAGAAAAATGTTTTTGAATAAGAAATATTTCGATTCTAATGAAAAATTCCTTTAAAATCACTCGAAGAATAAAGAAGAATATAATATTTTTGAGAAGTTATTAATAAATCTTTACATTAATCTATCAATCATTCAATTAGAATTTAAGAAAATACGAATTCTAGATTTGATAACGCGTTTAACAATATCTCTGTTTCTAGAACTGATTTGAAACATTTTAAAACCTCAAATAAACCAAACTGACTAAAATTATCCTTGAGATTTAATTAAATATGAAAAATTTAACTATAAGAGTTTACATTCTGTGCTTTTTTCTAATCTTACATTCGATTTTCAGTGCTCACTTTTAACAGAATTCTGTAACATTATTTAACAGCAATTTTAATTTTACGGACGAGAAGAAAACACAACAGCCTCTCCTTGTAGCAATCAAGCAACCTTCTTATCTCTGAATCACACGAAAAATATTTATAATAAAGAGAAATTTCTTAACCTTTCAATTTGGAATGTAAGGAGAAAAAGAAACAAAACAAATACTCATCTCAAGAATAGATAAGCCCAAAACATCATATTATTTATTCTCTTTCATCGCAGACTTCTATTAGACAGCAAAAGGATAAGGAAATAGTATTTTCAAAAAGCGAATCGATTACTTTGAATTGCTGTAAAGGATTCAGAAAGAAAAGAACCAGGAATCATTTTTATTAAAAATATAAATAACCTTACGCAGAAATTATAAGTAATAAAAAAGTTGTATTGTGATCTAAAATGTTAAGCATGCAATAACAGCCAATAATCTGTTATTTTTATCCTTTCTTACAGATAGAATAGATTTACTTCTTCTATTCAAAATCACGAATGTCGTAGAACTCCGGCGTAAGTTCCAAGAAGACGTAATCGCGTTTTCGGACCCTATCTGGAAAGATCATACTTTCAAGAAATTATTAAAACAAGATTAGATGGAACTAAATACGAACAACCAACTCTCAACACTGAACTATGATCACCCCTCTCTTTTTTTCAGTACGAATTATTTAAAAAATCCTTACTTTCTAGTTATAACAACAGAACATTGATTGTATTGTCAAAATTAAATTAAATATCTGGTTTAACAAGTGTAACAAAATGAAATGTCTCGATGTTAACAAAATTACTCTGTTGATTTAAAGATGCTAAATTCACCACTGACACTCCAACACATTGAAAACATTAAAACGGAACTATCTTTAAACAGAATAAAAGAATTGAAAATTATTAGATATAAGTCGTTTTATATGGCTTCAAGGAATTTTTTTTTTGCTGAATCAGAAGAAAATCCAACTGCACGTTTGATTGTGGCTGCGTAACAAGGAATTTTCAAACAGACAAAATGCCAAACAGTGAATTAAAATAGGCCCCCCCCCCACTTCGCCCGGACAATTTTATTGCTGTGAATTTATTGTACTTTTATCACAGATTATTAGTCTTCAACTCAACAATTTTGAAGGTTCAATCCTTTGAAGACGGAAGTTTTACCTCAAAAGCATTAGCACTGAATTAGAAATCACACCAAAACCAGATTGAGCCTGAGAGTTTTGATATATTTGGTAATGTGACAGAAACACTCTTTTTATCTTAAATATTTTCATCTTTTATATATTTCATAATTCATCATCATATTAATTGGTGGGCGATCGTGAAATAAATTGCTATCACATTGAGCACCAGATGTCGCCCCTCGTAATGAATCAAGTCAAAATAAGTGAAGAGGTTGGTTGATAATTGTTATGATTTTGAGGTGGCAGGTCGCGTATTTTGGATGAATGAGTTGGCGGAACTTTATAAACACTTATTTAATCTACATTTAGCACGCACATTCATAACACTTTAGCTGATATATATACATATTTACAAGATGACGCAGAAGATTTGATAGCATCGCCATGTTGATAGCTTGATAGATTCGATAATAATAATGTTAATGTTGCCAGTTCTGAATTGTTAATAAAAGAAAGATTAAAGATAGTCTAGATGTTCAATTCAGTTCTTATAGGAAGAATATAATAATAATGCATTAGAAATTATTAATAAGAATGAAAATAACTGTACGGAATTTCATAATATTAGCGTATCAAGAAATGAGGGGCAAATTGACAACAATTCTCATCTTCACAGACATGAAATGTACAACAGTCAAGAAATTGTTTAATGGAGCCCATATCAATGAGGAGATTTTAATCACTAATATATTATTTTTGCAGTACTATGTGAATTATGCTTCGGAAAGCTGCTCGCTTCCTTTGACAATGAGGAGGCAGGGGAGATGGGTAAGCAGTCCTTTGCATTTCTTTCACTTCCATTGCTATTCTCATTCTTCTATTGTATTGGACAAGAATAATATTCCAGCCTTAGAACGTTTAGCTTAGTTCACTTTAAAATTCACGTTTCCATAACGCATCCATATCTAATGACAATAGGACTAAATTTAGATTTACCAGCCCAGATGTAATAATCTAGGCTTTATATTAAAGGAGTCTAAATTGCACTTTCCAACCGTGTTAAAAAAAATTTGAAAATTTTTTATAGAACGTTCAGCAATATTAAAAGTGGTACAACTTCTTTTATAAATTTTTTAGCTTCCATACAAAACTAATCAAAATGATGACTCATTTTATCAATTTCTCTTTTACGTTTTTCTCTCTTTTTTCCTTTTTCCTTAGCTGTTGTACTTCTTCTAGCTTCATGCTGGGCAGGCCGAAAGGTTCTGGAAAATTGAAATTTGCAGTCATAAAACCGTTAAGTAGATACTAATTAAAACAAATCTGATGGAAAGATTCCATGAATTATTCATAGGAACAGAGTCTGAGCAAGAGAAACGTAGCATGTGTATAAATACGTATTTTTAAATTTCAATCTTGAAAGAAATATCTCTGAACAGCAGAAGAAAATTATTTTGCCGTTTAAAGTAAGTAGCTAAAATTACCATTTTCTGTTTGGGTTTCTAAGCAAAAATAAATCCTTTCGCTAAACTTGAAATACTTAAATATACCTTCTATGAATATCCATATCACGAATGATATCCATGGATATTTCATCATAAATTGTCTATAAATCACGTCGCATATGAATTGTATTGCATTAGAAATTTTTCAGGTATTTATAGACTTTCTCATTTAATACTTTTGCATCATAGAAGTTAATCAATTTATACGTCTTTCAACTCACTGATATAAAACGATGTATAAACGAAATTTTAATAAAGAAATTTGATTACCACAAATTTAATGATTCTTATGTCAATCCATTTAAAACTAATAATTTTATTTTTACAATAGTACTAGTATAAAACTTAATAGTATGGAAATCAGTAATGAAATTTTAAAATTAAGAATTTATAAAAGTGAGAAAAGTCAGTCGTTTATTGCATAACTTGCGCAAATCCAATTAAAAACAATTATTTTAGATTTTAAATAGTTCTACTATATTTCTATGCATAATAGAAAACAATAATTGAATTTTAAAATTAAACATTCGTCAAGAAGATCAGAAATCAGCACGTTTATTGTATATCTTAAACTCTATATAATTATATATTTTTTATTTTATTCGATTTATGTGGATGAAGGCTTATTTCTTTGTTTGTTTGTTTTGGAGTTTCTTCGCGCAAGAGACAAATTTAGTTATGCTGCGCCATAAGTAAACGCGTAGGCTTCTACTTGGTAATACCAAGGAGGATAAAGACTTTTTCGCCCCTGCTTTTTAGGAAAGGTCGCCCCAATTTTAATAGGTAGGTAAAAATAATGACCGATGCATAAAATTTCCGAATTTTAAAAAAACGGGTCAAAGACATAACTGAATCTGGGCGTTCTTTGTATCCTATAAACGAAATACTTTGTCATTAAAATGGTTGCGAATGAATTGGGACTATAACGAAACGACACAAAAATCAAAACGACGTATAAATGAGAAATTTATAAACGATGCCTTAAAGTATGTCAAGGCAACATACAGGCAATTTTGGATGGCAAAATAAAAATTCAATGCTTGATCTCGAAATCAAAAAATGGCTGAAAATATGACTGAGGAACTTTGAAGACGATATTAATCCATGAATTATGTATGTCGTAGTGATATTTTTTTATTCAGAATGACGTGGATGGAATGTCTTATCACTCTTCTTTGATAGTAACTCTTCCCTAGATCTCGGAAAGGAAGGATACTATTCGACATATCCTTCACCATTTTGCAGCTCTCGTAGATTTGCGAAGAGAGGAAAAATTTATCTATCCATGCATAAAAATGAGAAGATCTAAGTCTATTAAATCATGGAAAACGAGAAAAAAATGATGATATTGAATTTTTAAAAAAAACGGTGCATGAATTTTTGGGATGTTAAGCTGATTATGAACAGTTTATATCAAAGTCTTACATATTCTCAGACTAAATATTAATACGAATTATTCACCTCTTATTTAACTCGAATTGTTTCATATTTTTAAAGACTGAATATAGTAATCGAGTTTTCCCCGATTTTCTGGTCTGCTGGATATATGAAATTCCATGCACTTGTCTATTTTCTATGAAAATGTATGAATTTCATAGAGCCATTGGTTGGTGAGGTCTATAAAAAATTATTTTAAAAGCGTATAATATATATAACAACAAATTTAATGGAACGGCTTAAACTTAAAAAGATAATTAAAACAAAAATTATTATTTCGTGTTGCTTTTATAAATGTGTGCTTTAAAATATTAATTTTATTTCAGTAAAATGTTGTACTTATAATGTTGTACAAAAAATAGTTGTTCAAGCTTGTATTTTTCGTCGAAGGAATTCGCCTGTTGCATATAAGCACAGTACTAGGTTTTTACTTCAGGTAAAATATGAAATCGGAAGAAGTGTTATTTTATTAAAAATAATTTTCATAAAAAATTTAAAATATAATTTAAACTTCAATTCGCAAATGACAAAACAATATTTGAATGTATGTTATAAATTAATTATTCTCTTTTCATACATTCGAAATCTGAAGTGTTAGCAAAAGAGAGAAGAAAATTAATATATATCCCATAGTAATGACTTTTTATTTTAAAAACGTCACATCTAAATTTCTATGCAATTAAATACAGCATAACATTAGACAATATTAGTTTCAATACAATGACCTTTCCAGAAAATTTATTACATTAAAAAGTATTCAATTCAGAGAATCAAATAATTAAAATTTTTAAAAAAATTAATTTCATTGATAATAACTCGAAGTGCATTAGAAACCATATTTTCGACATAATTTTGACTTTAAATAAAATATCTTATTTTCCCAAATGTGTTTTCAAAAGTTTTGAAGACTGTTCTAATTGTTGAATTATTCTAATTTAGTCGAAAGTAACATAAACAAAGTTGAATTGAATTTAATATGAAGTTTCTTTCACTTCAATCTCCTTTTCGGAATTTATTCAAATATTTATAGACATAGCAAGCTAACCAATTTTATGCAACTTTCATTTTATTTACAATCTAACAGAAAAAAGATATAATTAAAAAGAAGCATGAAAAATTTCATTAACGCTCTTGTAAATTATGTAAGTACAGTTAGACAAGTACGGAAATTACATATAATGTCCTCCACGGAAATATTATTTTATAAAAAATCCATTTAATTTCAAGCAACAAAGTTCATTTACTAAATTTCATTAAATCAGAACAATATTTAACATCCCATTACAGTCTAAAGCAATCAGAGAATAAGTAAATATTTTTCCGAATGAAACTTTTTAATATATCTCTTGAACTCTTCTATAAGGTCCGCTAATTATTAAGAAAGTAGCAATAACGAAGACTGGCGAAGATAAGTTCCAATTGCTGTAAAATAATCTTACAGATTTCTATTAAAAGTGAGCACTAAAAATCGAAAGTAAGATCGTTATTAGATAATTACACAGTATGTTAAACTCCTACATACACACAAACACACACACACACACACACAGAGAGAGAACAGATTAATTTTTTATGATTAATTAAATATCAAAGATAATGCAAGTCAGTTTAGTTTATTTGAATTTTCAAAATGTTTCAATTGGATGAGAAATCAGTTTTAAAAACAGAGATATGCTGACACATATTATCAAATCTAGATTTCGCATTTTCTGAAAATTTGAATAAATAATTGATATATTGATGTAATGATTTATTAATAACTTCTTATAAATATTCTAAATACTTTATTTTTCGACTAATTTTAAAGGAATTTTTCGTTGGAATCGAAATATTTCTTGTTCAAACACATCTTTTTTTTATTTTACTGCTCTAAACCTATATTTTTTTCTTTATTTCAATGAAATGATGCTAAATAGCTATTCAACTTAGAAAGGAAAATTTAATTATTTGTGTTAAATAGCACACAAAAATTCAATGCATATTTATATTTATTTAAAATATAATATTACAGTTAAATTTCATTTTATATTGACAATTTATGAATTATTATTAACTTATTATATCTATTGAGCTCTCACTAGTTTTTTCCGAGGTTCCATTCAAATTCAAGCGATACTACGAATTGTAATGAGCTTGAAATTTTAGTTTAATTAATATTTCCTTTTAGGAAAATAAAATTAGTAGTTTGTAGTTTGTTTTTCAATTTTTTGTTTTAATCTAAATCTGTCATTCATTTTTATTTGTTTTCATTATTGCCTACTCTTGTAATTATTTTTTACTACCATTTCATCTTTGTTGTTTCTGTCTTTATTTATGTCACACATATATATGCCAATACGGAACACCAAACTAGAAAAAGAAATTACATTTCCGATTTAACGTTATCTTGCTGTTACTTGAAATCTCAAAGAATTAATTTGAAATAAATTTTAAAGTAATAAGCAAAAGAGAAGGTTCTTGGAACATTTTTTTCTTTATATTTTTATTTCATGCTTGGCTTCATCAGCTGTTAGAAAGGTAGATAAAAATAAAGTATGATACAATTTTGCATAAACTCAAACCCGAATGAAAATCATGTTCATTGATATAGCTCTTTGTGCCGCAAAGTTTTTTATCATTTTCTTTCGGAGTAAAATGGAATGCATTTCACGAAGAAAAATTTTAGTTCTAACACAACGAAACTTATATTTGTCACAAAACTGTTTTTTAATCTTTTGAGATATGGAGGTCTGAAGTTATTGTATTTTAAAGTTCTAATACATAACTGGGTGGCACTTTTAGACTTAAGATGTGCTATATTCCTCATCATGATTGGACAAACTTATTTTTGAATAAAATAAATGAGGTATTAGATTCCATTCAACATATAAATCCCATTTTCAAATTTCATATAAAAATGAATTTAGCAAAATCTTTGAAATGTTGTGAATTAAATAAGCTATGATACATTTTCAGAACTCTGAATTATGACAAGTTTCACACAATTAAACATGAATTTATTTAAAAAATATATTATTAAGTAAAGGTTTTGTAGACAAAGAAAATAATTTCGACAATAATAATGGTGATTGTATGATTTTATATTTTTAAAGCTAAAGCAATTATTTACTGTTTCATATAAAACTTTAAAAAATGAAAATTATAACTTAAACTAATAGCGAAAGAAAATATACAGAAACAGGAGGTGTATTTTCCACTCGAATTTCTAGATATATTCCACTGTATGGTGCTGTTAGGGCTTGACTTTTGCCGAAAATGAAACGAATCGAATATCAATTTTGCAACATTAAGTCCTTTAATCACCATTATTTCAACATTTAACAATGATCTCCTTTCATGGTGTGATAATACAATGCTACAGTTCACGGATATCGCGTGAAGTGACTTTAAGTCATCGCATTCACGCATACGGAAACAAATACTAATCTGACAGTTTGCCCAATCAGAGATTTCTTTTTAAATTGAACGTGAATCTAACAATTCAGCTACAAAAAGCATATGCCGAATTCCATACACGTATCCCGTTGTGCTCTTGTTTCATCGTATTTACATGCACGAGGGTCGATTGTAGAAATTTTTTTGCTAAATCTCATTTATTTCTTTTTAATTTTTAAGGTCTTACTTTTTAATAAATTATATGGCACAAAGATTTTGTACAGGAATAAGAATATGTACAACACTATGCTATTAAAATTATTGGTTGTTATTTTGCTTTATCCAATTTTAACATTTTCTGTCTGTTATATTACGATAATTATTATATTAATTTTCGAATTATAGTTCGTTATCAGTAAAGACGTCGGTAGCAATTTTTTTTATTTTCGTAGCACCTTAAAAACCCCTTTAAAGCTATGCAAAATATGTTGTAATAGATTATTCGTACTTCATATGTTAAAGATGAAATGCGTTAAATTTTTCTGAACAATATTTAATTCTGTCCTAAAATGAGAAATGCAAGAATGTTGCAAATTTTGTCTCAGTTTCGCTTAATCTGAATTAAATTCACACTCAAAGAGCTAAAATTTAAAATAATACGTTTTGTTTTATGAGGGAAAATAATAAGATAAATGAATCATTCATTATTTTCATGAATTGGAAATAAGAATAGTTTGGTGAGAGAAACAAAACTTGTTATGATTTTTTTGCGGTTTTTTCTTAACTTCTTTCTTTGCCTATAATACTTCTATTAACATTGTCCCATTCATGAATGGGCTTATGGAAATGCTTTACCACTTTATTTTTTAAAAAATTAACTTAATTTTGAATATTGCATTCTCATAGTCAAAGAAGAAATATTTACCACGTTGCTTTGTTAGCTCTATATAGTGCTCTATGAACGTGAACTTTAAATGTGACGGACTAAATAATACGCGTCCACAAACGAAGAATATTTTCAGACTACTAAAGCTAAGATGAGTAGAATTCTTTTATGAAAAAAACGCCTTCCGGTTTCCCTTTCCCGTATTGTGATAGAACAATTTAGAAGACATAATTCTTCATTAGTCTGAAATTTCATGCATTAATTAAACATTCTTTAAATTTTTGCTATCAGATTAATCTTTATTTTGGAGTTATATGTTATCATGTATGTGGGAGGCTAGTAAATAGATTTTCACTTTTCCTACTATTAAATTTCATAAAAATCCATTAAAATTCAGATTTGTTACTTGCAGCACTGGCAGTTGCAATTTTCATTTTGGTAAATTTTTCGTTAAAATTCTTAAAATTATTCTTAATAAAATCAAAGAAGAAGAGAACTTCATTATTGATAGTAACGCTAAAATTTTGAATTTTCTTAAAGAATATAAAATATACAACATTGATACATTTGATTTTGAAAATCTATTTACTGGCTTCCCACATAAATAATTAATTGAGGCCTGATCAAATGTATATGATTTATATCTTAATACAGATTTAATAGATGAAAATAAATGTTTAGAAATTTGCAGAGTTAATATTTGAGAAAACTATGAATGAAAATCTCTTCAATTGAATTAATTATTATACGCAGTTTTTAGGAATTCCTCTGGGTTGTTGTTTTTCTTGTTCATTGACTAATATATTTCTTCACTCATTCAAGAAAGAACTAACTGAAAACGAACTTATTTTTGGTTATCGTTTCATTGATGATTTTTAATGTTTAATTTTAGTAATTTTAACTACATATATAATTGCTATTCAGAAGAGCTTAAATTAAACAAACTAATAATGAAATGAACAAATGCAATTTTTTTGGATCATTCTATAATCAAATTTAAATAACCAAAACATAAAGTTTTCAGCAAAAGGTTTGAATTATGTTCCTAAATGTAATTATTTCGTTATTTTTTGCTGTTCTTAAAAAGCTATTAAGATGGTATAAATATATATACTATATATACTAATAATGAAATTAATAAATGCAATTTTTTGGATCTGGTAATTGAATTTTTGGATTCAGGTGTCTCTATAGGCATTTATGATAAAAGAAAAGAATTTAATTTCAAGGCTATTACACTTTGTGACTTTCAAACTAATCTTCATTATAAAATTATAAAAAATTCCATTGATTCTCAAATTAATAGAATAAAAAATATTTGTAATAGCCATTAAACTTTTGTTAAAGCTTTAGGTAATGCAAAAAATAATTTAAAGGATATCGGTTACAAAAATAATTTCTATTAAGTCAATAACTTATTTAGAAAGGTTTGAAGAGCTTTTATTCTTCAGTTAATTTGGTTCGAATTTTTCTCCATAGATGGAGCTAGGTATGCTAGCCTCTAGACCTATACATCCTTTGTTCTGGTATGTTACTCGATGCGTCATTCTTACTTCAATACTGGCAGAGGGTAAAGTGTTTACTTTCTCTAGTCTCTCTATTGGATTGGTTACAAAAGACTTTATCAAGTTTTTCTTTTCTAAAGAGGTTTTTTCCATTATTTCAATGAATGGATAAATTCGGGCCACAGATTGTATAATTTTTGACTATGTAATCATTCCCATGACAGAAAATATATCCATATTAGAACTCCGATGGCGAATGGCCTTTGAAAACGTTCGCCATTCGAGTTCTCTCCCATTTCTTAAATTCTAATTATTTTCTGTTATGCGTTTTAATTATTAAAGCATGATATTTGTTGTTTTTTGATTCAATAGTAATTCGTTAATTAATTATGGACGATATCGTTAATGCAATCACTGGATGCTGCTGCGATGGCGCGCAAAAGGTGTATTGTTATCGCTATTGTTTGCTTCTTCTGTATTTTTCTTTTTTGTATTCGATTATCTATATTTATCAACAAAACATTGATTGTATTGATTGATTGTATTAAATTAAATATCTGCTTTTATGTGCGTAACGAAACGAATTGTCTTTATATTACCAAAATTATTCAGCTAATTTAAAGATGCCAAATTCACCACTGACTCTCCAACACATTGTAAACATTAAAAAAGCGTCCATCCTTGAACGGAATTTAAAAAATATAAATTCTTACATGCAAGTCGTTTTACATGACTTCAAGGAATATTTTTGCCAAGTCAGAAGAAAATCCAACTGCGCGTTTGGTAGTGACTACGTAACAAAGAATTTTCAAAAAGACGATATAACAAACAGTGGATTAAAACAGACCCCCCACTTCGCTCGGTCAATTTTATTGATGTAAATTTATTGTACTTTTGACACAGATTATTAGTCTTTATTTCAACAATATTGAACGCTCAATCCTTTTAATAAAGAAGTGTTACCTCAAACGCATTGGCACCAAAACCAGATTGTCCTTGAGAGTTTTGATATATTTTCTAACGTGTCAGAAACACTCTTTTTATATTGAATATTTTTTATCTTTTTATCTTCAATTTATTTCGTAATTCATTATTATAATCATTGGTGAGGAATAGTGCAATCAATTGATGTCAAATTCAGCACCAGATGGTGTCTCTCGTATTGAAACAAATGAACATAAGTGATTGCTTGATAATCCATTTGTAAAAAATTGATATATTGAATTGTCATCAGGCAGAAATTAACCGAACAGAATTTAAAAACTTGAGCGTATCGAGAAATAAGGGAAAAATTGATTACAAAATCTCATCTTTACAGACATGGAATTTACATCAGTCAGCAGGCTGTTCAATGGAGCCCAAATTATTGAAGAGAATCACTAATATCAATGTTGAAATACTGTGTGAATTATGCTTCAGAACGTAGTTAGCTCCTTTGGACGATGAGGAGGCTGCGGAGAGAGGCAAGCAGTCCTTTGCATTTCTGCCACTTCCATTGCTATTCGTATTCCTCTGCTGTTTCGGAGACGAATAATAATCCATCCTTTTAACTTATAGCTTCGCTTACTGTAAAATTCACGTTTTCATAACACATCCATATCTAATGACATAAAGACTATTTAAGATTTACCAGCCCAGAGTTATAAACAGGGCTTTATATTAAAGAAAACATAATTTCTGATCGATGTGCGTGTTTAAATAAATTTAAAAATCTTTTATAGCAAGTTATGCAATATTAAAAGTGGTAAAACTTCTTTTATAAATTTTTGTGCCTTAAACCAGGACTATGCAAAATGATGTCTGATTTTGTCATTTTTCTCTTCTAATATTCTTTTTCATCTGTTGCTGTGCTTTTTCTGATACTTTCATGTTGGGCAGGCCAAGAGACTGAGAAAGTGATATTTACAGCAAAAAAATCCATTAAGTAGATGCGAATTACGACATCTGATGGTAGGATTCCATTAATGATTCCTGAAAACAGTCTCAGAGCAATAAAAAAGTAGCGTGTGTATAACTGCGTATTTTTAAATCTCAATCTTGAAAGAAATATCTCTCAACAGCAGAAGAAAAGTATTTTTCCATTTAAAATACACAGCCTAAATAGCCATTTCCTGTTTTGGTTTTCAAGCAAGAATAATTTTTTCTCTAAACTTGAAATATTTAAATGCTCTTTCTATTAATATTGATATCCCGAATGGTATCCTTGGATATTTCATCAGAAATAGGCTATAAATCACATCGCATACGAATCATATTGCATTATAAATTTTCCATGAATTTATACTTGCCCGTTTATTACTTTTGTATCATAGAAGTCAATCAATTTATGCGTCTTTTAACTGACTGATATAAAACGATATATAAATGAAAAGACATATAAAAGAAATATTAATAATTACCACAAATTTATTGGTACTAATGCAAATTTATTTAAAAATAATAATTTAAACTAGTATTAGTATATCACTATGTATAATTGAAAAAATAACTGAATTTTAGAATTAAATATTCATAGAGAAGATGGGAAATCAGTATATTTATCGCATATCTTGAGCTCTAATTATATATATATTTTTTATTTTACTCGATTTATGTGGTAATAGGTTTATTTCTTTTTTTCTTTGTTTTGGACCAAATTTGACAATGCTGCCTCATGGGTAGACGCGTTGAATTTTAGAAAAATGGGACAAAGACATATAACTAAATATGTGAGTCCTTTGTATCCTATAAACAAAATAATTTGTCACTGAAACGGTTATGAATGAATTGTGACTATGATGAAACGACGCATAAATCTGAACGAAGTATAAGATACTGCACGTTCAAGTCGGCATCTGTGCGGTTGTGTTTTTAGAATAGCTCCCGAGTTGGACTCATTACATTTGTAGTTACTGTTTTTCTGGTTTTGAATTGAACTGTCATTGATTGCAGAAGCATTCCGTTGCTGAAAAACGTTGAAATCCCGAAGGTAACCTGACTGGATCTTGTTCTATTGTGATTAGAAGATTTCGAAGACGCCCTCTTGGTGGGAAGTTCGTCCATGTTTGCTTCCATGTTTAAAGCGTGCGCAGAGTCTGTTCTCTGAACCAGTTCCTTTTAGTGTTTGCCAACCGCAGGGATACTTGTTGGAGATCGTCGTCCAGTTCGCAGGGTCGAAGACTCTGCGGGGCTATTGGCAGGTTTTACTTCAATTCAATTTGCTTTCCTTGTTTACTGAAAAAGAGTGTATTTCTTGTACATGTTTTGTAGTATTCTCTTGTTTCGTTTAATGATAATTAGCTGATTTTAGGGTGTGTTTTTGTGTTCTGTTTATCTTTTTAACGTAGTTCTTTTTAATTGTGTATTGCCTTTTTTTATGTATGTACAGAATTTTCGTGTCCGTTTGTTTGTTTTGAATTTCGCGGCATGCCTTATGAAATAGACATAATTATTAAAATATTTTACTTTTTGTTCTGGTGTATTATATTTATTCCCCTCTTGTGTCGATATACAAATTACCGGCGGAACTCAATACTTCATTAGAACTTGTTAAGACTTTTACGGTTATCGATGGGTCCATTGGAATGTCGTTAAAGACTAAAACAACTCCTCAGAACCGTAAGCTCCCAGCTAACCGAAATCCGCCCCCCGATATACCTGATGCCATCGCATATCTTATTGGAAAAATTCGGACGGATGAATTTGTTGACGGGGTCGATCAGTTGTTGAGAGATAACTTGGAGAACTTCGGTAAAGCGTGAGATTCATGGATATCGGATAAGAAAAAATATGGCAAACCCCTTCGTAATGAGGTCGTTGTGGATTATTACAAATGGCGCATAAATTTGATCAAAGATCTTTGTTCTAGTATCAGCTAACTTATAATAGAAAACTATGGTCTAAAGGAGGCGACAGTGAATAATGAGAGGGGAAACATTAGGATTAAAGCACAACTCGAGGAAAAGCACGCAATTATAGAGACATATATCAGAGAAAATATTATTAGAGTTGAACGACTCATCGTGGAACTAGTTCCTAGAATCACTGATGAGAGTAGAGAAAACCTTGTGGATGAGTTGAGTAACAAAACTAAGGAGACAATGACACACACACAAACTAGTAAAAGAGATTAATATAAACTCGGAAAAGATAATGACTAGTAGATTTGGAGACTCGTATTATCAAGTCCATCACATTTAAAAAGAATGTTTATAGAGCACTATATAGAGCTAGTAAAGCACAGTGGGAAATTGGTTTTCCTTTACCATAGAATGCTATGTTCCGATAATTAATATAATTTTTTATAAATGAAGTGGTGCGGAATTTCAATAGCCCATTCATTAATGAAAATTAAACAATGTTTATAGAAATATTATAGGCAGACAAAGAAATGAAGAAAAAACAGCAAAAAAATCAAAATAGGATTTTTTTTCTATCAGTAGACTATTATTATTTCCAATTCATTAAAAAAATGAACAATTTATTTTACCTTATTATTTTCGCTTATAAAACATTATCTTAAAATTTAGAGATTTGAGTGTAAATTTAATTCAGATGCAGTGAAATTTAGACAAAATTTACTACTTTCTTGAATTTGCATATTTAGGACAGAATAAAACATTGTTGAGAAAATTTCCACGCAATTCAACTTTGCTATATCAAGTGCTAATAATATATTACAACATATATATCATAGGTTTAAAGATGATTTAAAAGTGTCACGTAAATAAAAATTTTGCTTTCGATGTCTGTACTAATAAACAAACTATAATTCGAAAACTAATATAACATTTAGTGCAATATAACAGACAGAAAATATAAACATTGGATAAAGCAAAATAACGACCAAGAATACTAATAGCATATTGTTTTCATTATTCTTATTTCTGAGGCAAGTTGTGCAATCTAATCCATCGAAAAACAAGAGCTTAAAAATTTAAAAGGAATAAATGTGATTTGGTAGAAAAGTTTCCACGTGATGATAGTTTTAAATATTACAACAGCTGCAAAAAATATAAAAAATAAATTAAATATAAAAAAATCACAGAAGGATACAAATTTTATTCATAAGACAGAACATTCATATTTTATGTCATTTTAATCAATGCCCAATAGTTTATTTGTATTATGGACAATCGTTATTTTATGAAAAATTCTTCTACGAATGAAAGCGTTGTTCTAACATTTATATGAACTGAAATTAAAACTTTAGGAAACAAAGACAATAAGAACTGCATCCATTTCTTAAACTTTTAAGTGTAAAGCTGCTCTTTTTCGTAAATTGCATACAGATTCAAATATACAAAAGATGCTTGCTGCAAAGTTTATAATACAATTATTAAAGTGGAGTTTAATAAATTTAGATTCGCTCACTTTAAATAATGTAAAGCTCAAATTAACAAAAATCACAATAAGGAATTGCAGGAACGTTTATTACTAATTATTAGTCAGACTAAATATTTTTAACTTAGAAATAGTATGATAATTGAATTTTTTTAGAGATTGAACGACGAATATTTCAAAATACGGCGATGGTCAATCTGACTTCAAAGTTATAAGTCTGCTTGTTGAAGCTCAAATTATAAGATGACACTTCTAAATGCGGAAGGTTTGATAGGTAAATACATCATTCCAAACTTTACGGAGTCGAAAGGTAGAACTCGACATTTTAATAAAAAATTTAACACTAAAATTAAAAGAATTTGTCTAAAATTTAAATATTGTTTCCCTATTAGCACAAGGCATTCTACAGTATCTCCACGATATTGCTGCGATTCTCTAGTATGGTGTTTCGTATTAGCATACATATGTGGCGACAAATTTTGCTTACTTTTAATGGAATTAAACACGATATGACAAATTGAATAACCTAAAGTGTTTTTGTTTATGCCGCGTTACTTCATAGCTTGGAAAATCCGGGATATTTTTCTTCTGGATGCTTTCCGCTTGGTTTTATTTATTTCGAACAGTGGGACCGTTTGTAGGCAGGACCGTAGAACTTTATCTGAATTCATAATTTTAATACTAATAATTTCATCATAGCAACATTCTGAATAAATTTTCAAAATACTGATCGTAATTTAGTATTAAAAAAGTTATTTGAAACTAAACGAGTTACAGCCGGGTTAGCAAAATTAAAGGAAGTTATACTTCCATTTTTCTATGGTGCCAAAATGCTATAAATATAATTATTTCAAAAATATTTGATGTAAATGCGACTATAATATAATTAAAAGAGGTTTAAAATACTTCTTAAGAAAATTTAATTTTATTAGTCTTTTCTTAATGTGATATTTCTAATCCTTGAACATTTGACGTGTTTAATAAATGTATAAGATTTATTTTTATCATTGTTGAGCCTTTTAAGTTCAGACATAAGTAGTAGATTTGTGATCCATATTGTACGGATAAATCATCAGAGCGCAAAAGAAACAAAATCAACTATGAAGCAAAAAGCAATATCCGACAATGGAACAAACAGAGGTCTAAAGAACTCTAGGAGCAAGTAAAATAATGAACAACAATAAAAAATGAAATAGCAAAAAAAACAATCAGAAAATAAACAGCAAACAAAAATAAAACAAATAAAGATGAAGACAACAATGATACAAAGGGAACAAAAATTAATTACAACAATAGGCAATAATTAAAAGAAATAAAAATGAAAGACAGCTTTAGATGATAAGAAAAATTGAAGAACAACCTAGAAACTACTAATTTTATTTTACTAAAAGGAAATATTAATTAAATTAAAATTTCAAGCACCCAATATCGTATTATAGCTTTAATTTCGATGGAACTTCGCAATAAAACTGCCGAGAGCTCAACAAATATAGTAAGTAAAAGAAAAATTCATAAATTGTAAATACAAAATGATATTTAACTGTAATATTAAATTTTAAATAACTATAAATCTGCATTCAATTTTTTTTTGCTATTATTATTACATGTACTTACATTCATTTCTAGTATTTTGAAAGCTATTTAGGACCAATTCATTAAAATAAAGAAAAAGTATTTTTAGAGCAGTAAAATATAGAAAAATGTGTTTGAATAAGAAATATTTCGATTCAATTGAAAAATTCGTTTAAAATCAGTCGAACAATTAACTATTTAGAATATTTCTAAGAAGTTATAATAAATCTTTACAATAACCTTTCAATCATTCAATTAGAATTGAAGAAAATCTAGATCTGATATTGCGTTTCAGAATATCTCTGTTTCTAAAACTTATTTGTCCTCCTCTTGAAATATTTTAACCAAAATGACTGAAACTATCCTTGGGATTTAATGAATTATGAAAAATTGATGTGTAGTAGTTTAGCATTCTGTGCGTTTATCTAATCTTACATTCGATTTTTAGTGGTTGCTTTTAACAGAATTCTGTAAGACTATTCAACAGCATTTTTAATTTTGCGGAAGAGAGGAAAACACAACAACGTCTTCTTTTAGCAATGAAGGAACCTCTTCATATCTGAATCACTCTAAAAATATTTAAAATAAAAAGAAATTTCACCGCCTTTCCATTTGGAGCGTAAGGAGAAGAAGAAAAAAAAATACGCTTCTCAAGATTAGGTATAAATAATCCCAAAATATTATTTTATTTATTTTCATTCATCGACGACTCCTATTAAACAGTAAAAAGAAAATCAAATAGTTTTGTCAATAAGCGAATCGATTATTTTCAATTCCTGTAAAGGATTCAGAAAGAGAAGGACCAGGAATCATTTTCGTTAAAAATATAAATAACCTAACGCAGAAATTATAAGCAATAAAAAGTTGTGTTGAGATCTAAAATGTTGAGGATGCAATAACAGCCAATAATCTGGGATTGTTAGATATAAGTCTTTTTATATGGCTTCACGAAATATTTATGCGTAATCAGAAAAAAATCGAACTCCATGTTTGGTCGTGACTGCATAAAAAGGAAAGTACAAACAGATGAAATGTCAAACAGTGGATTAAAACAGACCCCCACTTCGCTCGGTCAATTTTACTGATGTGGATTTATTGAGCTTTGGACACAGATTATTAGTCGTTAACTCAACAATTTTTAACGTTCAATCCTTATAAGACTGAAGTTTTACCTCAAAAGCATTGGCACTGAATTAGAACAAACACCAAAACTAGATATCGCCTGAGAGTTTTGATATATTTTGTAACGTGACAGAAACACTCTTTTAATCTTGAATATTTTCATCTTTTTCGTTATAAATATATTTCATAATTCATTGTTATATTCACTGATGAGGAATCGTGTAATCATTTTTATCCAATTCAGCACCAGATGGCGCCCCTTGTATTGAACCAAATCAAGATAAGTTAAGTGATTGGTTGATAATCCATTTGTAAGAAATTATTAATTGGAATTGTCATCATGCAGAAAATAACTGAACAGAAATTCAAATCTTGAGCGTATCAAGAAATGAGGTAAAAATTGATTACAAAATTGCATCATTACAGACATGAAATGTACAACAGTCAAAAGGTAGTTTAATTGAATCCATATCTCTGAAGTAAGTCTAATCACTAATATTAATGTTGTAGTACTGTGTGAATTCTGCTTCTGAAATTTGCTCCCTTCCTTGGATGATGTGGAGGCAAGCGAGAGGGGTAAGCAGTCCTTTCACGTCCATTGCTATTTTCATTCCTCTGTTAGTCCAACCTTAGAACTTTTAGCTTCGCGCACTGTAAAATTCACGTTCTCATAACACATACAAATCTAATAAAGATATGACTAATATATATTTACCAGCCCAGATAAAATTATCCAGACATTGTATTAAAGAAACCAAGGACAGTAATGTATTTGATGGTTATCGTTCAAATTTAAAATCTTTTATAGAAATGTCTTTAATATTAAAAGTGGTACAAATTCTTTTATAAATTTTCGACTCTTAATACAGAACTGTCCAAAATGTTGTCTCGTTTTGTCTCGTATTTTTTTCTGTTCTATTATTTTTTTCCCTCTATTGCTGTACTTTTTCTTCTACTTTCATGTTGGGCAGGGCGAGAGGTTCTGGGAAAGTGAAATTTACGGCAATAAATCTAGCTAAGTAGATGCGAGTTACAACAGATCTGTTGGTATCCTGGAAATATTTTCTGGGAAGGAGAAAATTAGCGTGTGTACAGCTACGTATTTTTTAAATCTCAATCTTGAAAGAAATATCCCTGAACAGTAGAAGAAAAGTTTATACTGTACAATAAATAGTTGTTCAAGCTTTTATTTTTCATCGAAGGAATTTGCCTGTTGCATATAAGTATAAGTATGCTAATAAATACTGCATAACAGAAGAAAATATTAATTTCAATACAATGGTCTTTCCAAAAACTTTATTACATTAAAGAGTACTCATTTCAGAGAAAAAAATAATTGAAATTTTAAAAAAATTAATTTCATTGAATATAACTCAAAGTGAATTAGAAACCATATTTTCGACATTATTTTGATTATCTATAAAATACTTATTTTCCCAAATGTGTTTTCAAAAGTTTCGAAGACTGTTCTAATCGTTGCATTATTCTAATTCAGCCGAAAGTAACATAAACAAAGTTGAATTGAATTTAAAATGCGGTTTCTTTCACTTCAATCTCCTTTTCGGCATTTTATTCAAAAAATTATAGACTTAAGCAAGTTAATTAATATTACGCAACTTTCATTTTTGTTACAATTTAAAAGAAGAAAGATATAATTAAAAAGAAGCATGAAAAATTCCATTAACGCTCTCTTAAATTATGTAAATAGAGTTAGACAAGTTCTTAAATTACATATAATGTATTCCACAGAAATATTATTTTATAAAAAATTCATTTAATTGCAAACACAAACTTCATTTACTAAAATTCATTAAATCAGAACAATATTTAATATCCTCTTACAGTTTAAACCACTCAGAGAACAAATAAATATTTTTCCGGAAGGAACATTTTTATTGTCTATTGAACTCTTCTATCTATAAGCTCTTCTGTGTATTAAGACAGTAACAATAGTGAAGATTGGCGAAAATAAGCTCCAATTCCTGTGAAATAATCTTACAGAATTCCATTAAAAGTGAGCCATAAAAAACGAAATATCGTGATTAGATATTTACACAGAATGTTAAAATCCTACAGATTAATTAAATCTCAAAGATAATTTAAGTCAGTTTAGTTTATTTCAATTTTTAAAATGTTTTAATAGGAAGAGAAATCAGTTTTAGAAACAGAGATATTCTGAAACATGTTATCAAATCTAGATTTCGCATTTTCTGAAAATGTAAATAAAGGAATGATATATTAATGAAAAGATTTATTAATAATTTCTTATAAAAATTCTAAATAGTTTATTTTTCCACTGATTTTAAAGGAATTGTTCGTTGGAATCGAAATATTTCTTGTTCAAGCACATTTTTCTTTTTTTACTGCTCTAAAACTATTTTTCTTTATTTCAATGAAATGATGCTAAATAGCTATTAAACTATTAGAAAGGAAAATTTAATTACTTGTTTTAAATAGCAGCAAAAAACCAATGCATATTTATATTTATTTAAAAAATATTATAGTTAAATATTATTTTCTATTTATAATTTATGAATTATTATTTACTCATCATATCTGTTGAGCTCTCGGTTGTTTTATTGCGAAGTTCCATCTAAATTCAGGCAATACTACGAATTTGGGTGCTCGAAATTTTAGTTAAATTACTATTTCCTTTTCGTAAAATAAAATCAGTAGTGTGCTTTTCAGCGTCTCTTTTAATCTATAGCTGTCTTTCATTTCATTTGTTTTAATTATTGTCTGTTGTTGTAATTAATTTTTACTACCATTGTTTCAATGTTGCCTCCAGCTTATTTTTTTATTATTGTTTGCTGTTTGTTTTCTGATTGTTGTTTTCTATTTCATTTTTGATTGTTGTCTATTATTTTAGTTGCTTCTATTGTTCTTTAGTGCTTTGTTCCATTAATAGATATAGATTCTATTTTGTCTGTTGATAGCTATTCTATTTCTTTCTATTGGTCTCTGATGAATAGCTCGTAGAACGTGGATCACAATTCTATTACTTATGTCTAAAAAATTAAAAGACTCATAATTCATAAGAGATCTAATAAATTTTTTAAACACTTCAAATATTGAAGGATTAGAACTGTGACATTAAGAACAGACTAATGGAATTAAATTTTCTTAAGATGTATTTTAAACCTGATGGAAATATATTATAGATGTCTTTACATCAATTTTTTAAAAAAAATATAATGATAGCATTTTTGCAGAACAGATAAAAGTACGTTTATCTTCTTCTCATTTTCCTAACCCATCTGCAACTCGTTTAGTTTCAAACAACTCTTTTTTTAAAGGTTAAATTTCGGTGAATAATTTTGAAAATTATTCAGAGTGTTGCTATAGTGAAATTATTAGTATTAAAATTATGAAATCAGAGACATTGTTACGGTCCTGCCAACAAATGATCCAACTGCACGAAGTAAATGAAACAAAGTGAGAAACGTCCAAAAGAAAAATTTCCCGGATTTTCTAAGCTATGAAGTAACACGAGATTAACAAAAGCACTTTAGGATATTCAAATAGGCATATCGTGTTTAATTCTATTAAAAGTAAACAAAATGTTTCGATATATATGTATGCCAATCCGGAAGACCAAACTAGAAATAGAAATCACATTTCCCATTTAATGTTTGCTTGCTGTTACTTGTAAAACTTAAAGAATTAATATGAAATAAATTTTAAAGTAGTAAGCAAAAGAGAAGGTTCTTGGAACATTTTTTCTTTGTATTTTTATTTCACGCTTGGCTTCATCGACTGTTACAATAGTAGATAAGAAATAAAGTATGAAACAATTTTGCATAAAATCAAACCCAAATGAAAATCATGTTCTTTGATATAGCGATTTGTGCCGTAGAGTTATTTTTCATTTTCTTTCGGAGTAAAATGGAATAAATTTCACGAAAAAAATTTTATTTCTAAAACAACGAAACTTATATTTGATCACAAAACTGTTTTTT